>JARQOD010001378.1:0-100022 GCA_033576555.1 Oophaga sylvatica | reverse complement strand
TGCTCCGAACGGGTGCCAAACTGGAGGCTACAGGCAAGCGAGTCTGCAGCCTACCTCTCCCTACTGTTTGGACCGTTGGGGCAATCTCTTCCTCAGAGCTGCTCCCACCACCTTCCTGTTCCTCACGCCATGTTGGGTCTTGGACCTCATCATCTCCACCACTACCCTCTTCCAACACCTGCTGTTGTTGGGTGGTCTGGCCAGCACCATGCTCAACAGAAACTGGCAACTGAGTCTCATCATCATCAGATGCGTTCTGCGGTGTGTCTGACCATCGGCACTGGCTCACCCGCCACTTCAGATTCAGAGAGACACAGCTGTTGCGCATCACTGCATACTGCCTCTTCTTCACATTCCAGAATGCTGCTTGGCTGGGCCCCTGTTTGCAAGCCAACAGATTCTGAGAACAGAAGCAGAGACTCAGCTGGCTCCTGTACAGAGCTCTCTGACTGCCTGGGCAATTTGGCAGGCGGTGAAGAGACTGATGGTTGTTCAACAGTGCTGTGGTCCTGAGAGGAGGTGGAAGCTATTGAAGTCGATGCATTGGCTGCCATCCAACCAACAACGGCTTCAATTTGTTCTTCACGCAGCAGGGGGGTACGCTGAGCTCCTACAAAAGTGCGCATAAAGGAACGCTCACGGGGAAAACTGGTGGATGCTGTGTCACTGGGTGCGGCAGCAGCCACAGAATCCCCACGTCCTCTCCCTGCTGCAAATCCACGGCCACGACCACGACCACGTGCCTTACTCACTGACTTCTTCATCTTGGTAGATTGATAAAGAAAGTCAGAAAAGTTATAAGGCCTAAGTGTGGTTATTCCTCACAGACTACAGTGAACCCTGCAGACAACTGTTCAGTATCTGTGAAAGGCCCCTTTGTGTACTTCTATAGTGTTTGCAACCAATGTATTGTATACGGATGGAAGCGCGTCACACTAATAGATTAGATTTTTTTCCACTAAAATGGAGCAGCACCAATTAGAGAAAAATGTGAAGGATGAGGCAGTGACACACGCTCAGCAGACTACAACCGGCAGTGGTTGAAGAACAAACTGGAGCGTAATCTGCACTCACAAAATGAAAAGCTCACAGACTACAGTGAACACTGAAACACAACTGTTCAGTAGCTGTTAAAGGCCCCTTTGTCTACTTCTATAGTGTTTGCAACCAATGTATTGTATACGGATGGAAGCGCGTCACACTAATAGATTAGATTTTTTTCCACTAAAATGGAGCAGCACCAATTAGAGAAAAATGTGAAGGATGAGGCAGTGACACACGCTCAGCAGACTACAACCGGCAGTGGTTGAAGAACAAACTGGAGCGTAATCTGCACTCACAAAATGAAAAGCTCACAGACTACAGTGAACACTGAAACACAACTGTTCAGTAGCTGTTAAAGGCCCCTTTGTCTACTTCTATAGTGTTTGCAACCAATGTATTGTATACGGATGGAAGCGCGTCACACTAATAGATTAGATTTTTTTCCACTAAAATGGAGCAGCACCAATTAGAGAAAAATGTGAAGGATGAGGCAGTGACACACGCTCAGCAGACTACAACCGGCAGTGGTTGAAGAACAAACTGGAGCGTAATCTGCACTCACAAAATAAAAAGCTCACAGACTACAGTGAACACTGAAACACAACTGTTCAGTAGCTGTTAAAGGCCCCTTTGTCTACTTCTATAGTGTTTGCAACCAATGTATTGTATACGGATGGAAGCGCGTCACACTAATAGATTAGATTTTTTTCCACTAAAATGGAGCAGCACCAATTAGAGAAAAATGTGAAGGATGAGGCAGTGACACACGCTCAGCAGACTACAACCGGCAGTGGTTGAAGAACAAACTGGAGCGTAATCTGCACTCAAAAAATGAAAAGCTCACAGACTACAGTGAACACTGAAACACAACTGTTCAGTAGCTGTTAAAGGCCCCTTTGTCTACTTCTATAGTGTTTGCAACCAATGTATTGTATACGGATGGAAGCGCGTCACACTAATAGATTAGATTTTTTTCCACTAAAATGGAGCAGCACAATTAGAGAAAAATGTGAAGGATGAGGCAGTGACACACGCTCAGCAGACTACAACCGGCAGTGGTTGAAGAACTAACTGGAGCGTAATCTGCACTCACAAAATTAAAAGCTCACAGACTACAGTAAACCCTGCAGACAACTGTTCAGTAGCTGTGAAAGGCTCCTTTCTGTACTTCTATAGTGTTTGCAACCAATGTATTGTATACGGATGGAAGCACGTCACACTAATAGATTTGATTTTTTTCTAATATAATGGAGCTGCACCAATTCCACAAAATAAAATAAAAAAAAAAAGAGTCAGTGACACGTGCAGATGCCTACAAACAGCGGTGGATGCAGAGCAAACTGCAGCGTCACCTGCACTGTCACACACACACCTTGCACAGAGCTGTTAAAACAACACTGGCAAAATGAAGCTTTACACAGCGGTTGGTAAACTAGCCTGCCTCAAGCACAGTAGTACACAAATCGCAATATCTAACTGTCCCTCAGAGTGAGCAGAGTAGCGTTCTGTCCCTAACTGAGTTCACAGCACAGTGACGCTAAAATGGCTGCGGCGCCTTTTATAGTGCATTCTGACATCATTTCAGCAGCCAATCACAGCCATGCCATTAGTTAAGATGACCGCAGCATTACAGGATGTGCCCACACTTCATAAGATTCATCATTGGCTGACTAACATCACATTGCCTCTCAAAGAATTATGGGAACTTCCGATTCCGGTATACGATATTGAAAAAGTATGGAATTAAGTATCGGAATTCCGATAACGCGAATATCGGCCGATACCCGATACTTGCGGTATCGGAATGCTCAACACTAGCCCACACTTCTTAGGATTCCTCATTGGCTGACTAAAATCACATTGCCTCTCAAAGAATTATGGGAACTTCCGATTCCGGTATATGATATATGGAAAATATCGGAACTAAGTATCGGAATTCCGATACAGCGAATATCGGCCGATACCCGATACTTGCGGTATCGGAATGCTCAACTCTATTTTAATGTGGTTTTTGCTAAGTTTTTAGTAAGCGTCTATGTCAGTGTGGGTTTAACTATTGTCAGACCCCCACCTCCACTTCATGTGTTTTAATTATGCAATCATGTTTCCCATTGGCTGCTGCCCCTTTAAATACACTTCCTTTTTTATTGAATGTATTATGCCACCTGAGGAAGACGGACTCACTCCGTTGAAACGCGTTGTGGATTCATTGTTTTACCATAATTTTTAATAATTTTTAATAAATGAAGATTGTCATTCACTAAGAAGATTCCTGTCTTTTGCGCCCTGCTGACCGGGTTTTCAAGAATCTTTCTCAATAGTAATCCCACTCGGGGTACCCGGCTGGAGCAGCATTAGATTTCTTAATCGCTTACAACACTTACACCTGGCTGGCGCTCCTACAGACTGTCTATCCCACTGTAATGTATGTAGTACAGTTCATATAGCGTCTTGTGCGTAAGTCCATGCAAACGTGGGTCTTTCAAAGAGCAGGGTTCAGAGTCCACAAGTGCTTCAGAGTTCCTCAGTAGGAATAGCTGGAGTACAAGGTCCAAGGCTTAAGGAGTCAAGTCACAGGTTCACTGCAGGCTAGATTCTGAAGCACTGATTGCTCAGCTGTGGCTGCTTAAGAAGCAAAGGAGAGAATCAGGGCGGGAACATGCAAGCTGGAAGCTCCATTTTGACTGAGGGCAAGATAGCTGCAGCAAGACAGAAAGTAAAATGGCTGACGAACAAACTGAGTTTCAGGAATATATACATAGAACCTTACATTACTCCCCCTTAAGGACAACCTCCGGATGACCTCAGACCAGGCTTGTGTGGGTACCTCTGATGAAACTGACGGAGCAAGCGAGGAGCATTAACGTTATTGACCGGTTCCCATGAGTTGTCCTCCACTGGGTAGCCCTGCCATTTAATCAGATATTGTAACTGATTTCTATACAACCTGGAATCTAAAATCCTTTCCACCACAAATTCTTCCTGACCATCGACTAGCACTGGGTCAGGGCAAGGAGAGGAACGTCCAGGAAACGTATTGGGTGTCGCAGCCTTTAGTAGGGATACATGAAAGACAGGGTGGATTCTCATAGTTCTGGGCAGTTGAAGACGGCAAGCAACGGCACTTATAATTTTACTGATTTTATAGGGTCCAATGTACTTATGTCCCAACTTAGACGATGGAATCCTTAACTTAAGATTTCTGGTTGACAGCCAGACCAAGTCTCCTACCTTGAAAGCTGGTGCAGGTTTACGAAATTTATCTGCTGCTTTCTTGTACCTTTCTTGAGCCGATTCCAGATTTTCCTTTAGAAGATCCATATTCTTCTGTAAAGACGTGATTCTTTCAGCCACTGCTGGTAAAGGCGTTTCTATGGGAAATCGTGGTAGAATGTTCGATGATAACCTAGATTAGAGTAAAAAGGAGACTGTTTAGTGGAGGCACTCTGAGAGTTGTTATACGAGAACTCAGCTAATGGAAGTAGATCCACCCAATCATCCTGTAGGTGGCAGATAAAGCAGCGGAGATACTGCTCCAGGGTTTGATTGGTTCGTTCGGTCTGTCCATTAGTCTGGGGATGAAAAGCAGAAGAAAGGTTTACTTTAATGTCCAATGCTGCACAGAAATTTTGCCAAAACCTAGAAGTGAATTGCACCCCTCGATCCGAAATAACCTCATCCGGTACTCCATGTAAGCGAAACACATCTTTAATCATCAAATCTGATGTCTGTTTTGCAGTGGGTAAGCCGACACAAGGGATAAAATGAGCTGCCTTTGTTAGACGGTCAACCACCACTAGAATGGTGTTCTTCCCCTGAGAGGTTGGTAACTCCACAATGAAGTCCATAGAAATGGATCCCCACGGGCGGGACGGGGTGGGAAGAGGCTGTAACAGACCAGTTGGTGAGGAGCGAGGTGTTTTGCATCTTGCACAGACCTCACATGAAGTGACATAATTCAAAACATCCTTCCTGCAAGTGGGCCACCAAAAGAAACGAGAAAGAAATTCCTGTGTCTTTAGAATTCCTCTATGCCCAGCTATCTTGGAATCGTGAATGAGTTGCAATACTCTTAATCTGACTGTTTCAGGAATATACAGACGTTGTCCCTGAATCCACACACCATTCTTAAAGACAAGACTTACGTCCCTTGGGGGTTGTGCCAAAAAGGAATCCGCATGGTATGCTTCCTTGATGTCCTTAAGTAGGTCTTGATTATGAATTACTCCTAGGAATCTAGAGTCAGGAAGAATAGTCTTAGGAGGAGTAATTGGACGTGTCTCTGCTGAGTAAATCCTAGAGAGTGCATCAGCCTTTCCATTGCGCGATCCTGGTCTATAAGAGATGATAAAATTAAATTGGTTTAAGAAAAGATTCCAGCGAGCCTGGCGAGGAGTCAGGCACTTAGCCGACCTGATAAACTCAAGGTTACGATGGTCTGTCAGGACGACTATTTGCTGTGCAGCTCCCTGAAGAAGGTGTCTCCATTCTTTGAAGGCGGCAATAATGGCCAACAACTCTCTATTGCCCACATCGTAGTTCCTCTCAGCCGAAGACAACTGCTGGGAAAAGAAGGCACAGGGATGCAAGACATTCTTCTCACCTGTTCTCTGAGAGAGTATAGCTCCAACGGCACAGTCTGAAGCATCCACCTCTATTATGAAGGCAAGCTCGGGGTTGGGATGTACTAGGATAGGTGCAGTGGTAAATTTATCTTTTAGACGGGAAAATGCTTCCTGGGCTTGGGGAGTCCAGGAAAACCTAGACTCTTTCCGGGTAAGTTGAGTGATAGGTGACACTACCTCAGAGAAATTTCTAATGAAACGTCTATAGAAGATGGCAAACCCGATGAAGCGCTGTACCTCCTTCACATTTCTAGGACTTGGCCAATCCTTGATGGCTTGGGTTTTGCTTCCATCCATACTAATTCCTTGTGTAGACAGTACATACCCCAGAAATTGAATTTCGGTCCTATGGAATTCACACTTTTCAAGTTTGATGTAAAGATGATTTTGTCTTAGACGTTCCAAGACCATTCTCACATGTCCATGATGTTCCTCTGTGGAGTTAGAAAAAATTAGAATATCATCCAAATAAATCACCACGAATGTATCTAGGAGATCCCTGAAGATGTCATTCACCGAGTGTTGGAAAGTGGCTGGGGCGGTACTCAGACCAAAAGGCATAACTAGATATTCAAAGTGTCCATAGCGTGACCTGAATGCAGTCTTCCATTCATCCCCAGGTCTAATACGGACTAAGTTATAGGCCCCACGAAGATCTAGTTTAGAAAAAATGTTGGCATGTCGCACTCTCTCCAATAACTCAGGGATTAAAGGCAATGGATAACGGTTTCTAATAGTAACCTTATTGAGTTCCCTATAGTCTACGCATGGTCTCAGAGATCCATCTTTCTTCTTTACAAAGAAGATGGGTGCACCTGCAGGAGATGAAGAGGGGCGTATGAAGCCCTTGGCTAGATTTTCATCTATGTAATCCTTTAAAGCCTTTAGCTCGGGCCCCGCCAGGGGGTAGATCTTACCAAAAGGTATCTCTGCTCCAGGCAATAATTCAATTGGACAATCATATGGACGGTGAGGAGGAAGCTGGTCAGCGTTCTTCTTGTCACATAAATCCACATAGTCCTGGTATACAGCTGGTAGTTCAGGGACTGACATGATTCCTTTAGGAACAGAGCAAGCTGAAACTTTTGGACTCATCTGTTTCTCTGGAAAGTGTAATTCCTTGGTCTCCCAGTTAATGGTAGGATTCTGAGCCTGCAGCCATGGTAGCCCTAGAATAATGGGAAAGTGGGGAGAAGAGATAAGCATAAAGGACAGTTTCTCTTGATGATCTTTACCCATAAGAACCCTCAAAGGCTCTGTTTCCTGATCCACTGGTCCAGAGGTCAGCAGGGAGCCATCCACAGTTTCCATCTGTACTGGAGTAGCCTTCTTCACTGAACGTATTCCCTGTTTCAGAGCAAAGGAGACATCCATAAAATTTCCACTTGCCCCTGAGTCGATCATAGCAGAGCTAGACACCCAAGCTGAGTCAACCCAGAGTTTGATGGAAAGAAAGCAATGAGAATTGTCTTTCTTACAACTCAGCTGGGACACCGCTGAGGAAACTTGAAAAATGGCAGCGTTTACACAGTCAACGTCCTCAGAGGTAACGGAGTTTAAGTCCGAGAAATCAAGATCTGTTGCTGCAGATCTCTCTGGAGCCTGAGGCTCGGACCTGACAGATCCCCTCTCGCAACACTCACAATGAATGAGTGCTGCAGTAGTCTTACGAGAACGGCTGGGGCAGTTTATAATGAAGTGCCTGACTTACCACAATAGAAACATAGATTCTCCTTAAAACGATGTTCCTTGCGTGCATCACTAACCCGTCGTTGTAAAGAGTCTACCTGCATGGGTTCAGGTTCAGGTTCCCGTGTAATCCTACTCAAAGGTTCCTTAGCTGGAGAGGAAGGTAGGAAAAGGTTAGTACGATTGCTTTCGAACCATCTCTCTTGCCTGCGTTCAGTCAGACGAGTATCAATACGGATGCAGTAGTTAATAAAGTCACCTAACGCAGTGGGAGGGTTGGCACGAGCAAGTTCATCCTTAATCAGTGGAGATAACCCTTTCGAAAAATAGATTTTTTGGCGGAACTGTCCCAGGTGGTATCAAGGGCCCATCTCCTGAAATCCAAGGCATATTCAGCTACCGAGTGCTTACCTTGGCGCAAAGCTAACATGGCTGCTTCAGCTGTTGCACCTCGATTGGGGTCATCAAACACCTGCCCCATGGCTGAAATAAAATCATCAAGGTGATTCAAACAATCATCCTCAGTCTCAATCAGAGGGTTTGCCCACATTAAAGCCTTGTTGGTAAGCAACATAATTATAGTAAGCACCTTAAATCGTTCAGTGGGAAATTGTGAAGCATGTGCAGAAAAAAAAAGATTGCATTGATTAATAAATCCCCTGAATTTCTCACGTTCACCGCCAAAACGAAAAGGGGGCAACTTGGGAATCCCAGCACTCGGGGCTACGGCAGGAGCCTGGACTCGCCCCTCTAGAACCTCAATCCTGGCTCGCAAATCCTGGGTAGTCTGTCCAACCACTTGCAAATTGTGATTATTGAGGTCCTGTAGATTTGTAAAACGGGTCTTTATATTCTGCAAATCTGCAAGGATATTATCAGTCACTCCGCAAAGTTCCTTTATGCGGGCCTCCATTTTCCAGATCTTTTAAGACAGGATTACTGGAAGAAGAGGAGAGAAAAAAAAAAAAACAATAGTGTTCACCTGTGGCAACACTGCAGAGAGAAAAAAAAATTAAGGGAACTGCTCACCTGGAATGGTTGTGAGAAGTCACAACCACTATCATCACAGAAAGTTTCAACCAGTCATCTGATATCCAGAGTTACAGCAGACAAAAAAGAGAAAAGAAAGGAAAAAAAAAAAAAACAATAGTGTTTACCTGTGGTAACACTGCAAAAAGAAAAAACTTAAGGGAATTGCTCACCTGGAATGGTTGTGAGAAGTCACAACCACTGTCATCACAGAAAGTACAACCGGACGTCTGATATCCACAGTACAGCAGACACAGCCTTCCAGACCCAGCAGACACTAACGTTTTGGCTTCAGAATCTTGTAATGTATGTAGTACAGTTCATATAGCGTCTTGTGCGTAAGTCCATGCAAACGTGGGTCTTTCAAAGAGCAGGGTTCAGAGTCCACAAGTGCTTCAGAGTTCCTCAGTAGGAATAGCTGGAGTACAAGGTCCAAGGCTTACAGGAGTCAAGTCACAGGTTCACTGCAGGCTAGATTCTGAAGCACTGATTGCTCAGCTGTGGCTGCTTAAGAAGCAAAGGAGAGAATCAGGGCGGGAACATGCAAGCTGGAAACTCCATTTTGACTGAGGGCAAGATAGCTGCAGCAAGACAGAAAGTAAAATGGCTGACGAACAAACTGAGTTTCAGAATATATACATAGAACCTTACACCCACGTCTTTGAAGCAACTATCAGGACCTTCCGTCAGACTGATCTATGCACACTTCAAGAGCTACTTTCCACTTTCCAGGGTAACAGACAGTCTTTCAGCTTTCTCAAATAACTCTCCCTCACAGCTCGTCTGAGGTAAAACCAACAACTCCTCTCAGATCCAACTCTCAACTGCACAGCCCTCAGGCTAATCTAACTGCCGTCGCTCCACAACCCTTATATATATGCATACTCTCCAAGGGCTCCCTCTGGTGGCTCCAGGGAAAAGTGAAGGTGTGAATGAATATCAGGTGTGAGTGTGGGTTTACCTTCTGTGCATCCTCCAGGGTACATGTGGCTCCAAGAGCAGCTGGGCTACACATCCCCCCCTAGTTATCATCAGCACTCCCGGGCTGAAAAAAAAAAAAAATTTTTGTATAACATTAACATCAACAATAACAATAACTCGTCCCTTGCGGGAGGTAAGGACACTTCGAACGTTGCAATAGATACAAGTACAAGTAGAAAATAGCAAATACTTTCAAGTGCAAAATTCACAATGTTCTTGTGGAGGACCCGTCCAAAACCTCCCACGGTGGTCCTGGGTGGGCTGCAGGACTTCTCTTCTGCAGACCTCACTCTAGGCCACACCATAGGGGTTTTTCTTCAGAGGTAGAACGGTTTACGTAAAACCAAGATGGGGCACCGAGTGCCAACTATTTACATTAAAAGTTTTTGGACTGGCAAAGTCCTCAGCCACGCAGTCCACATTATAGACATTTCACATCATCAAAACCACATTACCCAACTGGGGTACAATACACATCATCATGTAAACATTTTTACAATAAAGTGCAACTTCTCTGGCAACTTTGTACAGTACAGTAAACCCTGTCCGGGTCCTACTGGTCTTCAGCGAACATTGCAGCATCTTCCATACCTGGGGCTGGAAGCACACTGTGGGTTCTAAACCTCATCACCATGAAGTCATGTCCTGCTACCGGTGTCTGGGTAGCCACAGTTCTCTTTTTTATTTTCATTCTGCGACTGCCTGGAGGCCTAACAGGTGCCTATCCTAAGCTTAGGCTCTGCAGGTCGCACAGGCTTGACTTAGCAGGGGACGCTTTTGCAGTCGCTGCGCTCTGCAGCGTTTCAAAGTGTGATGCAGGTGCGCGAACTGGCTCAGTAGAGGGCGCACTAGCAGTCACTGCGCTCTGCAGCGTTTTTAGAATATGACGCAGGTGCGTGGCCGGGCGCTGGTGTGGCTGGGGCCTGGGACACAGAGACACGGGGTGCGTTTCCTGCTTCAGGGACCGGGGCGCTGACTCTGGAGACGTTCAGGGCATACCACACCTTAAGCCCCCAATGCTGCGTGTAGGAGACTACATCCCCAATTAACAGATCCCTGTCCAGGTGCCCCTCAGGCAGGTGAGACTCCACATCCCTCCGGTTTACAAAGACCTCCTGGTACAGGCCGGGTTCGTGGATGAAACCCCAGCCTCCCTGGAGTTTGAAGTCTCGTATTGCCCCTGGTGCTGCGGTTCCCGGAGCGTATCTTTATCTCGCCGGACGATCTCCTTATTGGCAATATCCTGCTCCCGGTACCTCTGGCGAAGCCGCTGCGCCTCACACTGCTCCCGCTGCTGCCGCTGATCCTGCTCACGGCGTCTCCATTCGTTCTCCTTCTGGGCGGCGTACTCCACGTCGTCCAGGAGCTCCATCTCCTCCCAATCGATCTCCATAGTTTGTGGCTGGGTTTCTTCCGTCGTCCCTACCGGGGGACTGCATTCCGCTGCTACCGCTGCGACCTCTGGTTCCAGGCCTGGCTGGCGTTCCAGTCCGGGCAAGGCCTCCTCAGCCTCCTCTCCTCCCACCGTGGACTCGGCGGGGTCAGGTACAGCTCTTTTGGGGCCGGCCTCCGGTTCCTCTTCAGCCGCTGGTTCAAGTGGTGGCGCGGGTGGTAGTTGCGCATCCAGTGGGGAGAGCAGCTGGTCCCACTGCAGCCGCAGTTTCAGGGCACGCCAGCTCCGCTCCATCGCTTCCATCTCTGCGCGGTGTCGGGCCAGATCTCGCAGCGCTGCATCCACCTCCTCCACACGATACAACACTTCTTCACCCTCCCGACCTGGGGATGGTTCGGGCACAGGATACACTTCTTCAGGGAAACGGGATCTGCGCACCGCCATTCCCCCACACAGCGACTCCTGTCCTTCCGCCATCTCACTCCAAGTCAGACTGTGCTTTCCATCCAGAACACTCTGGTCTTTTCCGTGGAGGTGGGACTTTCGATTTCTCTTCCTTGCACTTAGGAAGAAGAGGAGGCGGATCTCTCTTGCAGTGGATGTCATGGTCTGCTGAGTTTCTGGGATTAGGTGGTTTTAGGGTTAACAGGGATGGCCTCACTCTGGGATTCTGGGAGGCTTTTTATAGCCTCATTGTGGGGCCATCCTCTGTCGCTTATACTCTGACCCTTGGCCGAGTGTGTGTGACCCTGTTGTGCTTGTGCCAGTGCTTTGTGCCTGTGCTACGTTCTGTCTGTCTGGTTCTGATTTGGCTGTGTCCCTGTTTCGAGTTTTGCCTGTCCCTTTTGTACTCTGCTGCCCTCTACGTGTATGACCCTTGGCTACGTTCTGACTCCGCTCTGCCTGCTCCTCTTGTACTTCGTCGCTCTCTACATGTATGACCCTTGGCTACGTTCTGACTCCGCTCTGCCTGCTCCTCTTGTACTTCGTCGCCCTCTATGTGTATGACCCCTTGGCTACGTCCTGATTATCCGTTCTGCATATGCCCCTGGGTAACTGTGTCCCGTAGTTACCCTTCTAGGAGTTTTCCTTCACCTCATAGCTCTCTGGAGCTTAGGCCACCTACTAGCAGTCACGTGCCTGTAGGTCCTTTGGTCTGAAGCATTCTCTATCTGCTACTACTGCCTCTGAGAGACGTGTGTCTGGCTCCGCCCACTAGCAGTCACATGTGGAAGGTCCTGTTACTCAGAAGCACACGTCTTCCCTGCTGCGGCTCTGCTACAGGTATCTTTGGGCATAGTTTGTTCACTCAGGACACACGCACTGGCTCAGTGAGCAAGTGCAGTGCGGTGTCCCTGACAGTGGGGCATGCTCTGACATTGTAGAAGCACTTGGATAGGGCGGCCATAACTTTCGCGCCACAGGGGGGGCACGCCCACGAATAAACGCCCTCCTTCTTCACCAGCGCCTCAGGGCGCGAATATGGCGGCAAAATGGCGGCAACTGGCGCCAAAAATCACAAAAACAGCAATACAGTCTTTTTGCACAAAAACAGTCCACTTCAGGCACACAGGACTCACATATAGCGAGCTTCGTATCCTGTTCGTGACGCCAAGTTTAAAGATGAGTCGCCCGTAGCCAGGGCCGTGGGGTACTCGGCACCGAGCCCGTTCATTTCAATGGGGGATGTCACGGGTAGCACAGCTCGGTCCGTGGCCCTGGGGGCTCACCTCAATAAAAGGGGGATATTTACAGGGGATTAAAGTATGTACAGTTTGTTCGTGACGCCACCTGTGGTACCTGGTCAGGGTGACCAGCGCTGCAGGGTAGATCCTCTGAGGGGTTGTTACTGGGCAGCAAGATGTTAAGTCTTCCACAGGCAAGACTGATCCCTCAGGGTATATGGCGGTGTAGGGGTGCAGGAGCAATAAGGCAGACACACACACGAAAGTCTCTTTCTGTACCTTTACTGATGGTAATTGCAGGCTCGTCCCGGGAAGCTGTCAGGGTGGAGGATGCACGTCCAGTAATCCCACTGAGTAGGTGTAGGGCCTCCGTACTCCTGTATGTGTGTGAGTTTCTGACCAGTATAAAACGAAGTCTAACTCTGTCTTCTCATATACGCCCGGCTGACTTTGTGGTGAAGCCTTCTTGTGGATAGAACAGTGTCTCTGTATGCAGCGTCCTGCTAGACCACCGTCTTCCTGACCTCGGTTACGTATCAGCACTGCTGGGCTCCTGCGACTTGAAGTCCCACAGGGTCTCCGGTTTCTCCTACTAGTCGTGTAGATGCTAGCAAGCTCGGACCCGGTGTCCGGTTGTTCAGAGTGGAGGTAAGCGATCAATGCTGTTTCAACCTCTGTCACTCTCTTTTCCCTTCCACTCGCCTTTCGTCCTACTCTCACCTTTAACATAAGCACACACTAGCAGTAGATGGCAGATTCTCCTTCTCTTCACCGCTCTCTAAGCGTCGGCACACTTGCTCACTGAAAATACCTCAGTTGACTCATTTCTGACCAGGCTAAAGTGGCTATCTTCCTCCACTATTACTGGACTCCACAAACTAAACTAAGTTCAAGCTGTAGTCTTCAGTCTTTCTGTAACTGCTGTTCCCTTTCCTTCTCTTCCTTCTGAGACTCTGTCTGAAGCAGCTATCAGGACCTTCCGTCAGACTGATCTATGCACACTTCAAGAGCTACTTTCCACTTTCCAGGGTAACAGACAGTCTTTCAGCTTTCTCAAATAACTCTCCCTCACAGCTCGTCTGAGGTAAAACCAACAACTCCTCTCAGATCCAACTCTCAACTGCACAGCCCTCAGGCTAATCTAACTGCCGTCGCTCCACAACCCTTATATATATGCATACTCTCCAAGGGCTCCCTCTGGTGGCTCCAGGGAAAAGTGAAGGTGTGAATGAATATCAGGTGTGAGTGTGGGTTTACCTTCTGTGCATCCTCCAGGGTACATGTGGCTCCAAGCGCAGCTGGGCTACACAAGGGTGTAGGCTGTGGCCTACTTGGAGCAAGTTTGAAGTGTGAATGTGGAGGGAGCAGGAGACCTTGCCGGACACACAGCAGGGGAACATCTGGCGTTACTGAACCCCACTAACACATGAGCTAGTGTTTTCCTCTGTGCGGATGGCACTTCTGAGCAGCAACTGGCAGTGTTGTATACCAAGATCAATCATAGTGTAGGCTGCGGCCTACTTGGAGCAAGTTTGATATGTGAATGTGGAGGGAGCAGGAGACCATGCCGGACACACAGCAGGGGAACAGCTGGCGTTACTGAACCCCACTAACACATGAGCTAGTGTTTTCCTCTGCATACGGCACTTCTGAGCAGCAACTGGCGGTGTTGGAGCACAGGATCAATCATGGTGTAGTCTGCAGCCTACTTGGAGCAAGTTTAAAGTGTGAATGTGGAGGGAGCAGGAGACCTTGCCGGACACACAGCAGGGGAGCAGCGGACATTACTGAACCCCACTAACACATGAGATAGTGTTTTTGTCTGTGCGGACGGCACTTCTGAGCAGCAACTGTCAGTGTTGGAGCCCCGGATCAATTATTGTGTAGGCTGCAGCCTACTTGGAGCAAGTTTGATGTGTGAATGTGGAGGGAGCAGGAGACCTTGCCGGACACACAGAAGGGGAACAGCTGGCGTTACTGAACCCCACTAACACATGAGCTAGTGTTTTTGTCTGTGCGGACGGCACTTCTGAGCAGCAACTTGCAGTGTTGGAGCCCAGGGTAAATCAGGGTGTAGGCTGTGGCCTACTTGGAGCAAGTTTGAAGTGTGAATGTGGAGGGAGCAGGAGACATTGCCGGACACACAGCAGGTGAGCAGCGGACATTACTGAACCCCACTAACACATGAGCTAGTGTTTTCCTCTGTGCGGACGGCATTTCTGAGCAGCAACTGGCAGTATTGGAGCCCAGGGTAAGTCAGGGTGTAGACTGCAGCCTACTTGGAGCAAGTTTGAAGTGTGAATGTGGAGGGAGCAGGAGACATTGCCGGACACACAGCAGGGGAACAGCTGGCGTTACTGAACCCCACTAACACATGAGCTAGTGTTTTCCTCTGTGCGGACGGCACTTCTGAGCAGCAACTGACAGTGTTGTAGCCCAGGATCAATCATGGTTTAGGCTGCGGCCTACTTGGAGTAAGTTTGATGTGTGAATTTGGAGGGAACAGGACTTATTGCCGGACACATAGCAGGTTATCAACTGGCGTTACTGAACCCCAATAACACAGGAGTTATTGTTTTCTCTGTGCATACAGCAGTTCTGAGCAGCAACTGGCAGTGTTGGAGCCCAGGGTCAATCAGGGTGTAGGCTGAGGCCTAATTGGAGCAAGTATTTTATCTGATGTAACTTGATGTTAGTATATGAACCTGTGAACCATGGCTTGCTAGTTTGTTCCTTTGCTGTGGAGCTATTCGGAACTTTTATAACTTCAGCCTGAAACCATGTGATCTTCGTCTGGTATAGAGGTCATCACCTGCCCTGCTGATTGTTCTCGCCTTGATTAAGACTGATTGGACCTGCTATATATACCTGGCCCTGTGCAGCTTCCTGTTGCTGAGTATATTGTGGTGCTCAGTCTAACTGAGTGAAGCATTATCTGAGCTCCAGGTCTGGAAGGTGTTCTGCTGGCGCCTTCCTGTCTCTTGTGGAAACCCTGCTGTTCCTACCTCAAACTTCTATCATCTAAACGGACTTGATTCTTGTGTGTGATCTCGGCCGGCCCTAGCTCGGGCGGGCTCCGGCATCTGCCGACATAGTGAACTGCCACCGCAATATTCTGCACTTCCAGAAGTCTTTCCACGGTCCGGTCACCTGCACACTTCTGCTCCGGCCACTGACCTCCAGTCCAGTATCGCCAGTAACGTGACAGAATACTCAGCCTCTCAAAAATGGAGGCCGCTGGAGCAGAAACTATGGAGACACGTGTCAGAAAACTGCAGGGTGCAATATCCAGTCTGCACGCCGAACAGATGAATGGAAAATCACGGATGGACACATTTATTGCACAAAGAGATCATAATGTCCAGAATCACCAACAAGCTATCCAAGATCTGCAGGATTCGGTACAAGTGTTGACTGCTCGAACTACACAGCTAGAAGGACAAGCTTCCGTCTCAGCGTCTGCCACGCCCCCCAAGCTACCACTTTTCGTTTTGGCGGTGATCGAGATAAATTTCGTGGATTTTTGAATCAATGTTACCTGTTCTTCGATACACATGCTAATCAGTTCCTGACTGATAGGTCAAAGGTGCTATGCATCATTATGCTGTTAACCCACAAAGCAATCGCTTGGGCTAATCCTCTGATTGAGACTCGGGACGCACGTTTAGACAATCTGAATGAGTTTATTCGAGCGATGCAGCAGATGTTTGATGACTCAAACCGTGCAGCTACCGCTGAATCAACGTTGCTGGCATTACGACAAGGCAAACGTCCAGTCGCAGAGTATGCTATGGAGTATAGGAGGTGGGCCATCGACACTGAATGGAATAATGCAGCAAAAGTAACTTTCTTTAAAAGAGGACTTTATAGTGCAGTAAAGGACGAACTTGCCCGTGGAGAGACCCCTTTGGATCTGGATGATTTCATCAAGCATTGCATCCGGGTTGACACCCGTCTGTCTGAACGACGACAAGAGAAGTGGACCTCCATGAATCGTTCAACTAACTCTTATAACTCCTCCCTGCCAGCGGTCACTAAAGAAGTGCCTAGCCGGAATTTCCGAGATACAGAACTAGAGCCAATGCAAGTGGATGCGATCCAGACATGAGCGAGTGCAGAACGAAGAGAACAGAGATTTAAAGAGAATCTATGTCTGTACTGCGGGGAAGCAGGACATTTTCTTATTAAGGGCAGAGACACACTGCCGTATTTCACGTGTGAGAATCGCATTGTAAAACTCGTTCTGGCTGTCAGATCTCCTGACCTGAGCTTGACCTCTGCATAGCAATCCATCACGCTGTCTTGCTCAGGTCAGGAGAGGTGTCAGGCCAGTCTGTGCAGTGCGATGCGATTATCGCACGAGTTTTACGGCCGTGTGACTCCAGCCTTACTGTCCAAGTCGTCCCACAAACCGTTCAAGAAAAATGGTGGCAGCCATAATGGATCCTGATTCTTCCGATGAGGAGTCTTTCATCTCAGAGACCGATTACGCTAAAGATGAGATCCAGTCCATATCATCCATAGTTCCACCTACCAGGAAGGAGAGCCGAGAATTCCATTATTTTGTAACTATCAAACTGAAGGTTAACTCCCAGTGGATCACCGCATCAGCCATGATCGACTCTGGGGCCAGCGGGATGTTCATGGATTCTGCATTTGCTCAAAATCATGGCATATATGTGCAGAAAAGACATTCACCTATTGTGATGGAGACGGTAGATGGATCTCCACTGAATTCGGGGCCAGAGGATCATGAGACAGGTCTTTTGGAGATCTATATTGAGCCGCAGCATCGTGAGATATTGACATTCCTAATTATTTCTTGTCCACATTTTCCCATCATTTTAAGTTTGCCCTGGTTGCAGAAGCAAAATCCTATCATCGATTGGGAGATGAAAAAGATCAGTTTCCCCGAAAAGGAAGTTCAGGCGGAGGTTCCAAGTGAGTCCACATTAGAAGCATTTCAGAATCCAGAATTTCCTCAGCTACCAGCGATGTATGAAGATTTCTTGGATGTCTGTGACAAGAAGGGAGCTGATACACTTCCCCCGCATCGACCATACGACTGCCCAATAGAACTACTCCCTGGGGCAGCTATACCGTGTGGAACTATCTACCCTTTAGCGGGTCCTGAACTGAAGGCTCTCAAAGAATTTATTGATGAAAATCTAAGCAAAAAATTCATTTGTCCATCATCCTCGCCCGCTGGAGCCCCTATATTCTTTGTTAAAAAGAAGGATGGAACATTACGGCCAGTAGTGGACTACAGGGAGCTTAATAAAGTCACGGTAAAAAATCGTTATCCTCTACCGTTGATCCCGGAACTCCTAGAAAGAGTACAAAGAGCGAAGATCTTCACTAAGTTTGATTTACGTGGGGCATACAATTTAGTGCGTATAATGCCTGGGGATGAATGGAAGACAGCCTTTCGTACCCGATATGGACACTTTGAAAGTCTAGTGATGCACTTCGGACTCGTCAATGCTCCAGCTACCTTCCAGCACCTGGCAAATGATATTTTCCGAGACCTGTTGGATCAGTTCATAGTCGTTTATCTAGATGACATCCTGATCTTTTCAAACTCTATGGAGGAACAGCAGACGCACATAAGACAAGTGCTACAACGGTTAAGGGAGAATTCGTTATATATTAAATTAGAAAAATGTGAATTCCATCAAGAAGAGATTCAGTTCTTGGGATACGTCATTTCACCTCAAGGATTACGGATGGATGCTAAGAAAATGCAAGCTATCACCGAGTGGCCTATCCCTAAAAATGTGAAAGAAGTTCAGCGTTTTGTGGGGTTCGCCAACTTTTACAGACGTTTTACTAAGAATTTTTCAGAAATCGTGGTACCCATCACGCAACTAACAAAAAAAGGAGCAAAATTCATCTGGACACCCCAAGCGCAAGAAGCGTTCTCTCGTTTAAAAAGGAAATTCACAAAGGCTCCCATATTACGCCATCCTGACCCTGAATTGGCTTTTATCATCGAGGTGGATGCTTCAGACTGTGCGGTCGGCGCTATCCTCTCTCAGAGGACAGGGGAAAAGAAGTTGCTGCATCCATGTGCATTTTTCTCACAATGTATGTCTTTAGCTTAAAAGAACTATGACGTGGGAAATAAAGAATTGCTCGCCATCATATCAGCATTCAAAGAGTGGAGACATCATCTCGAAGGGGCTGCACAGCAAATTTTGATGTTGGCATTTCATCCCGTGTTCAGGTCTGCCTTCAGCAAAAGATACAGCTGATCTGATAATTTGCAATGGTTTTCGCCTCCACGGAGTGCCGGATGAAGTCGTCTCAGATCGAGGTGTGCAATTTACATCTAAATTTTGGCACAGTTTATGCTCAGCGCTAGACATCAAAGTACGATTGTCAACCGCTTACCATCCGCAATCTAACGGCCAGACAGAATGTACAAATCAGATGCTGGAGCAGTATCTTCATTGTTATATTTGCCATCTGCAAGACGACTGGGTAGATCTGCTGCCATTTGAGGAATTTTCATATAACAATTCACAGAATGCCTCTACGAAACAGACACCATTTTTTTGCAAATCTTGGATATCACCCAAACATCCTTCCCAAAAATCCTGTGGCACCATTAATATCAGCAGTCGCAGAAAGAATCTCTCTTCTACAGCAAAATCTGAATGTTCTGAAAGACACATTAAAGGAAGCTCAGGAGAAATATAAAAAAGCGGCCGACAGGTATCGGAGACCCACTCCCACGTTTAGGATTGGAGATCGAGTGTGGATATCCACTAAGAATTTGAAATTGAAGATTCCTTCTCCTAAATTAGGACAAAAGTTTGTAGGACCATACAAAATCAGTAAGATTGTGAGTCCATTAACCGTATGTCTACAGCTACCAACATCAATGAAGATTCATCCTGTTTTTCATGTGTCTTTGTTGAAAGCCGCCACAGCCAATCCATTTCCAGAACAATCCCCTCCGCCTCCCGATGCAATTGAAGTGGAGGGACAGGAGCAGTTTGTGGTGGAAAAGATCTTGGATTCCCGAATACACAGAAATTGTTTACAATATTTAATCAAATGGCAGGGCTATGACACGGAAGAAAAGTCATGGGAACCAGTAAGCAACGTCAATGCTCCTCGTTTGATTAGACAATTTCATCAGCGGTATCCTGCAAAGCCTGGGTAAGTTGCATCCAGAGGCCGCCATTAAGAGGGAGTATTGTTAGGATTTGAACCTGTGAACCATGGCTTGCTAGTCTGTTGCTTTGCTGTGGAGCTATTCAGAACTTGTATAACTTCAGCCTGAAACCATATGAACTTCGTCTTGGATAGAGATCATCACCTGCTGATTGTTCCCGCCTTGATTGAGACTGATTGGATAGAGATCATCACCTGCCCTGCTGATTGTTCTCGCCTTGATTAAGACTGATTGGACCTGCTATATATACCTGGCCCTGTGCAGCTTCCTGTTGCTGAGTATATTGTGGTGCTCAGTCTAACTGAGTGAAGCATTATCTGAGCTCCTGATCTGGAAGGTGTTCTGCTGGCACCTTCCTGTCTCTTGTGGAAACCCTGCTGTTCCTACCTCAAACTTCTATCATCTAAACGGACTTGGTGCTTGTGTGTGATCTCGGCCGGCCCTAGCTCGGGCGGGCTCCGGCATCTGCCGACATAGTGAACTACTACCGCTGTTATGTTACGGTAGCTGAGGAGTGCAGGCAAAAAAGGAAATACACCAGAGCAGTTGGAATCTATGAGATTGCAGTACCCTGACTAACCACCGCAACTAGAGGCAGCCGTGGAGCGTTCCTACGTTGGTCCTAGACGCCTCGTCACAGCCTGAGAAACTAACTACACCTAAAGATAGAAATAGGAAAGCTATCTGCCCCGTAGCAGAACCCCAAAGATAATAGAAAGCCCCCAAACATGTAATGGCGGTTAGACAAGAGGAAATACTGACACAGAAAGAAAATAGTATGAGCAAACGCTGGGGCCCAAACTATCTAAATAGAAAAGGACAGGAAGGGTACTTACTGCAATCCCAGAAAACCCTGAAAAACACCAACTCTACTAATTTCAAAATCACCTGAGATCACACGACCTCTACCACCTAAATTAGTTCTCTGGTGTAACAAAAACAGCAGCCACTGAAAAAACTGGAAAAAGCAAAAGTACAAAACACAGTGGCTGGACCAAACTGAGAGGGCAAAAGCCCCCGGAGGGGACCCAGAAGGCCCCCACAGAAGTGCAGGACCAAATGCAAAAATATAGCAAAAACACAAAATAAAAATTGTCTTATCTGATAGCAGGAGATGCAGACACGACACAGCAGGCTACAAGGGAAACTGGAAAGAAGGATTCAGACCAGAACAATTGATCACCGGCAACCCTGATGGGAAAATGACTCCCTTACATAAGACCAATCAGTAACACCTGATTCCCAGTCCTCACAATCCTCACTAGTACCGCTTGTAACCACCAGAGGGAGCCTCTGCTCAGAACTCATCTCAAACCCATTCACAACAGTACCCCCCCCCTTGAGGAGGGGTCACCGAACCCTCATTTGAGCAACCAGGTCGGTCAGGATGAGTTCTATGATACGCACGGATAAGTCTCCTAGCATGGATGTCCGAAGCAAACACCCAAGAATTGTCTTCCTGACCATAACCTCTCCATTTAACCAAATACTGGAGTCTTCGTCTAGAAAAACGAGAATCCAATATTTTCTCAACCACATACTCCAGATTGCCCTCAACCAAAACAGGGTCAGGAGGCACAGCAGCAGGAACCACTGGCTCAACAAACCTCTTCAACAAGGACTTGTGGAACACGTTATGGATCTTAAATGTCCCTGGAAGAAGCAAACGAAAAGAAACAGGATTAATAATCTCCATGATCTTATAAGGTCCAATGAACCTAGGCTTAAATTTAGGAGATGCTACTCTCATAGGAATATTCTTTGAGGACAACCAGACCAAGTCCCCCACTTTAAACCGAGGACCATCAGTCCTATGCCGGTTAGCAAACCGCTGGGCCTTCTCCTGAGAGAGGGACAACCTCTCCACTACCTGGTCCCAAATCTGCTGCATACGCTCAACAACAGAGTCAACACCTGGACAGACAGAAGCCTCCGTCTGTCCTGAAGAAAATCGAGGGTGAAACCCAGAATTACAGAAAAACGGAGACATCAAAGTGGCAGAGCTAGCCCTATTATTAAGAGCAAACTCAGCCAAAGGCAAAAAAGAGACCCAGTCATCCTGATCAGCAGACACAAAGCATCTTAGATAAGTCTCCAATGTCTGGTTTGTTCTCTCAGTTTGACCATTGGTCTGAGGATGAAATGCCGAGGAGAAAGACAATTGAACACCCAGTTTAGAACAAAAAGTCCTCCAAAATCTGGAAACAAACTGGACTCCTCTGTCAGACACAATGTTCTCAGGAATGCCGTGTAAACGAACCACGTGCTGAAGGAACAACGGCACCAATTCAGAGGAGGAAGGCAACTTAGGTAATGGCACAAGATGTATCATTTTGGAAAACCTATCACAAATTACCCAGATGGTGGTCATTCTCTGAGAAACAGGAAGATCGGAAATGAAATCCATAGAGATATGGGTCCATGGTCTCTTGGGCACAGGCAATGGCATCAACAAACCACTAGAGCGAGAGCAAGGCTTGGAGCGAGAGCAAGTCCCGCAGGACTGCACAAATTCCCTGACATCGCGAGACAAGGTAGGCCACCAAAAGGACCGACTAACCAAGTCTCTGGTACCAAAAATTCCGGGATGCCCAGCCAATGCGGAACAATGAATCTCAGACATCACACTCTTTTTCCATTGGTCCGGGACAAACAATTTTCCAACAGGGCAGCGCTCGGGCCTATCCTCCTGACACCCCTCCAGAGCAAGTCTCAAATTGGGCGAGATGGCGGAAAGAACTACACCCTCCTTCAAAATAACAGAGGGATCAGATAGCTCAGGAGAGTCCGCAAGGAAACTCCTCGAGAGGGCATCCGCCTTAACATTCTTAGTGCCAGGAAGAAAGGAAACCACAAAATTAAAACGTGTGAAAAACAAGGCCCACCTGGCCTGTCTAGGATTGAGTCGCTTGGCAGATTCCAGATAGACCAGATTCTTATGGTCCGTAAGGACCACCACCTGATGTTTGGCTCCCTCCAGCCAATGTCTCCACTCTTCAAAAGCCCACTTCATGGCCAATAACTCCCGATTACCCACGTCATAATTACGTTCAGTAGGAGAAAATTTTCGAGAGAAAAAGGCACAAGGGTTACTTTTAGAGGTCTCTGGATCTTTTTGGGACAAAACGGCACCTGCCCCAATTTCAGAGGCATTAACCTCCACCTGAAATGGCAGAGAAACATCAGGCTGCCGTAGAACAGGAGCAGAAGTGAAAAAATGCTTAAGTTCCTGAAACGCAGAGACTGCCTCAGGAGGCCAATTCACCACATCAGAACCCTTTCTGGTCAAATCAGTTAATGGTTTAACAATAACAGAGAAATTACCAATAAATTTACGATAAAAATTGGCAAAACCCAAAAATCTCTGAAGAGCCTTTAATGAAGTAGGTTGGACCCAATCACAGATGGCCTGAACCTTGACCGGGTCCATTTCAATAACAGATGGGGACAAAATGAATCCCAGAAATGAGATCTTCTGTACGCCAAAAAGACACTTTGATCCCTTCACATACAGAGCATTCTCTCTCAAAATCTGGAATACAGTTCGAACATGTTTCACATGAGAGTCCCAGTCATTAGAAAAAATCAAGATATCATCCAAATAAACAATCAGAAACTTGTCCACAAAATCCCTGAAAATGTCATTCATGAAGGACTGGAAGACGGAAGGAGCATTAGTGAGCCCAAAGGGCATCACAAGGTACTCAAAATGCCCTTCAGGGGTGTTAAATGCCGTCTTCCATTCATCCCCATGCTTAATGCGAATAAGGTTATACGCCCCCCTGAGGTCAAGCTTGGTAAACCAAGTAGCGTTTTTCACCCTGGAAAACAGGTCAGAAATCAAGGGTAACGGGTATTGATATTTCACAGTAATATTGTTCAAGAGACGATAATCAATACACGGCCTTAATGAACCATCTTTTTTGGCCACAAAGAAAAAACCGGCACCTAAGGGTGAAGAGGATGGTCTGATATGACCCTTCTCCAATGATTCCTTGATATAAGACCGCATAGCGTCATGTTCAGGTACAGACAAGTTAAAAAGGCGACCTTTAGGGAATTTACTACCTGGCACTAATTCAATAGCGCAGTCATAGCTCCTATGGGGAGGTAAGGATGCAGATTTACTTTCGCTAAACACATCAGAAAAATCAAACAAAAAGTCAGGAACATCCTCAGCCTGGGGGGAGGCAGAAAAAACAGGAGTGTTGGTATTAACACATTTGCAGCCCCAACTGGTTACAGACACAGATTTCCAATCCAAAACAGGATTATGAGACTGTAACCAAGGGAAACCCAGCACTATAATGTCATGCAGATTATATAGAACCAAAAATTTGCAGCACTCCTGGTGATCAGGTTCAACCCTCATTATCACCTGAGTAGAAAACTGGGGTTTATTCTCAGCCAAAGGGATAGAATCAATCCCCAGTAGGGGAATAGACTTCTGTAGGGGTATCAAGGGAAACCACAACGTTTAGCAAAATCATAATCCATCAGGTTAATAGCTGCTCCAGAATCAACGAAAGCCTGAGCAGAAAATGAGGACAGAGAGCATATCAGAGTGACAGTTAATAAAAACTTAGTCTGAACACTACCCAAGACAACTGAGCGTGCAAAATGTCTTCCCCGCTTAGGGCAGACTGAAATAGCATGAGAGGCATCACCACAGTAGAAACATAACCCATTGCGCTTTCGAAACTCATGACGCTGTGCCCCAGACACCACTCCATCACACTGCATGGGCTCAGCAGCTGGCTCACAAGGCAACACCACTCCACGCATACTTCTCCGCTCACGCAAACGTCTGTCAATTTGAATCGCTAATGACATAGAATCATTGAGACCAGAGGGGACAGGGAATCCCACCATAACATCCTTTACATTATCCGACAGACCCTTCCAGAAAAGGGCCGCCAAAGCGTCGTCATTCCATTTGGTCAGGACTGCCCACCTACGGAATCTCTGACAGTATAACTCAGCGTCATCAAGCCCCTGATTTAATGCCAACAAGGCTTTTTCAGCTTGATCAGTGACATTAGGCTCATCGTACAATAACCCCAAAGCCTGAAAAAATGCATCAACATCACTCAAAACAGGATCCCCAGGTATCAGGGAAAAAGCCCAATCCTGAGGATCGCCGCGCAGGAGAGAGATGATAATTTGAACCTGCTGCGCTGCGTTTCCTGAGGACTTAGATTTTAAGGCAAGAAACAATTTACAATTATTTTTGAAATTCTGAAACTTAGCTCGATCCCCTAAAAACAAATCTGGCATGGGGATCCTAGGTTCCACAACAGGCAACCTAGCAAGATATGCAGCAATACTCTGAACCTCAGTGGCAAGCTGATCCACACGGCCAGACAACTGTGCAAACTCCATTGGGAGAAAAGATCCTCCCCAGCACCCAGAGATACAGAGGGAAAAAAAAAAATGCAACAAACAGAAAAATATCTCTGACAACTTTTCTTCCTTCAAAATATTTTTTCCCTTCTGTGAGTACCATACAATTTTTATGGCCGGTGATACTGTTATGTTACGGTAGCTGAGGAGTGCAGGCAAAAAAGGAAATACACCAGAGCAGTTGGAATCTATGAGATTGCAGTACCCTGACTAACCACCGCAACTAGAGGCAGCCGTGGAGCGTTCCTACGTTGGTCCTAGACGCCTCGTCACAGCCTGAGAAACTAACTACACCTAAAGATAGAAATAGGAAAGCTATCTGCCCCGTAGCAGAACCCCAAAGATAATAGAAAGCCCCCAAACATGTAATGGCGGTTAGACAAGAGGAAATACTGACACAGAAAGAAAATAGTATGAGCAAACGCTGGGGCCCAAACTATCTAAATAGAAAAGGACAGGAAGGGTACTTACTGCAATCCCAGAAAACCCTGAAAAACACCAACTCTACTAATTTCAAAATCACCTGAGATCACACGACCTCTACCACCTAAATTAGTTCTCTGGTGTAACAAAAACAGCAGCCACTGAAAAAACTGGAAAAAGCAAAAGTACAAAACACAGTGGCTGGACCAAACTGAGAGGGCAAAAGCCCCCGGAGGGGACCCAGAAGGCCCCCACAGAAGTGCAGGACCAAATGCAAAAATATAGCAAAAACACAAAATAAGAAATTGTCTTATCTGATTGCAGGAGATGCAGACACGACACAGCAGGCTACAAGGGAAACTGGAAAGAAGGATTCAGACCAGAACAATTGATCACCGGCAACCTTGATGGGAAAATGACTCCCTTATATAAGACCAATAGGTAACACCTGATTCCCAGTCCTCACAATCCTCACTAGTACCGCTTGTAACCACCAGAGGGAGCCTCTGCTCAGAACTCATCTCAAACCCATTCACAACATACCGCCATATACTACACTTCCAGAAGTCTTTCCATGGTCCGGTCACCTGGGCACTTCTGCTCCAGCCACTGACCTCCAGTCCAGTGTCGCCAGTAACGTGGCACTTGAATTTGGAGGGAGCAGGACATATTGCCGGACACACAGCAGGGGATCTGCGGACATTACTGAACAACACTAACACATGAGCGAGTGTTTTCCTCTGTGCAGACGGCACTTCTGAGCAGCTACTGGCAGTGTTGAAGCCCAGGATCAATCATGGTGTAGGCTGCGGCCTACTTAGAGCAAGTTTGAAGTGTGAATGTGGAGGAAGCAGGACACCTTGCCGGACACACAGCAGGGGAACAGTTGGCGTTACTGAACCCCACTAACACATGAGATAGTGTTTTCCTCTGTGCGGACGGCACTTCTGAGCAGCAACGGGCAGTGTTGGAGCCCTGGATCAATCATGGTGTAGTCACTATGCACTCTGATACCTAGATAGCATATACCTTTTCTATCTGTTGGCATTGTTTCACCTGCACTTGCAGGCATACATTGCTTTTTGCACTATGCACGATGCACTTTTTCTAGGTTATGCATGATTATTGCGCCTTATTATCAGGATTAGATGCTGGACCTTTAATATATGTGGTGTGAACTAAGATTTGTCCTCAATGAGTGTATTTTTTCCTGCCACAGATAAGTAATGATGATGATGACTAGTCCTACATACATTGTCTGCACTATATTACAGGTGTACATACCGTTCCTTAGGCAGCATTAATGGATTATGAAATCTACTTCTATGCATTCATTTGAACCCCTATACCCTATGTAGGCTTTTTTTGTTGCATTTGTTGTCGCCATGTGCCTATATGCGCTTATATTTTACATGTCGATTTTTAAATATTTGGATATAAAATTCATCGTTTTATGGTAGAAAAGCTTCCGTTTTTCTTGTTTGGAGCATATCAATCAGGGTGTAGGCTGAGGCCTAATTGGAGCAAGTTTAAGATCTGATGTTGTGTGAATGTGGAGGGAGCAGGACTTATTGCCGGACACACAGCAGGGGAACAGCTGGCGTTACTGAACCCCACTAACACAGGAGCTAGTGTTTTTCTCTGTGCAGATGGCACTTCTGAGCAGCAAATGGCAGTGTTGGAGCCCAGGGATTACAGTTCAGGTGGTAGAAACATGAACACAACTGGAGACCTGAATACTGTTGCCAACCAATTATTTAATCTGAAACAGGACAGGCAAATTCAGGCAAAATCCAGGTCTTGTTCATTTTAAGAAAAGTAAGCCGGTCAACGTTATCGGAGGAAAGTCGCATGCGATGGTCTGTTAGTACACCACCTGCGGCACTAAAGACGCGCTCCGATAATACACTAGCAGCAGGGCAAGCCAGCACCTCCAATGCATACTGGCTAAGCTCTGGCCATGTATCCAGCTTAGAGACCCAAAACTTGAAGGGGAAGAGCTGTCTGGTAGTACACTGAGAGGGCAAGACATGTAGTCTGTCACCATCTGACGGAAACATTGCCTCCTGCTGACTGGAGCCATCTGTGATGGTGCAGACATTTGTGGCGGGGACACAAAACTTTGCCACATTTGGGCCGTACTGGTCTTGCCTTGTGCAGAGGCGCTGCTTCTGCTCCCTCTTGGTGCAGAGCTTCCTCCACTGCCTCGACGCACAGAGCTGCTTTGTAAAGCACTAGCAGCACTGCTCTCAGGTGGAATGGAGAACATGATGGAATGCACCAGTGTGTCTTGGTACTCCCGCATTTTACGCTCCCGGTTCAACGGTGTTATGAGGCTTTGTAAGTTTTCCCGGTAGCGAGGATCTAGGAGGGTGTACATCCAATAATCAGATGTGGTGAGAATGTGGGCAATGCGGCGGTCGTTTGTCAGGCACTGCAGCATGAAATCAACCATGTGCTGCAGACTCCCAACTGGCCAAGAAACACTGTCCCTGCAAGAGGCGTCATCTCTGCCTGCTCTGCATCACCCCACCCTCGCTCTACATACTGACTACTAGAGCATTGTGTACCTCCCTCCTCTGGAGAGATGTCTTCCTCCTCCATTGACTCCTCCTCATCCTCCTCACAAAGTGTCCCCTGCCTAGGCCTTTGTGAGGAACCACGTTGCGTAGACTGTCCAGCAGTAGATGGCATTTGTGACTCCTCATCCTCCACCTTTTCCAAAACCTCCTCCATTAGTGCTTGCAGTGTTTTTTGAAGCAGGCAGATAAGGGGGACAGTCATGCTGACTAGTGCCATCTTCGTGGAATCATTGGAGGCACGCAAAACGTGGCAGATGTCCTTCATAGAGGCCCACTCAGTGGTGGTGAAGTGTGAACGGCGCGCAGTGCGACTTGTTTGCGCCTGATACAGCTGGTACTCCATTACTGCTGCCTGCTGCTCACACAACCGCTCCAACATATGTAACGTGGAATTCCACCTGGTGGGTAGGTCACATATGATGCGATGTTCCGGAAGGCAGAATCGGCGCTGCAGAGCTGCAATGCATGCTGGAACGCCGCAAGTGAGAGCACTCTATGCGGACCTTGTGCAGCAGTGCATCAAGATCCGGATAGTCCCTCAAAAAACTCTGCACGACCAAGTTGAGCACATGTGCCAGACATGGGATGTGAGTGAGGTTGCCAAGGCCCAGAGCTGCCACCATATTTCGGCCATTGCCACACACACTACCAAGCCTGGCTGGAGATTCGCTGGCACAATCCACACGTCGCTCTCCTGCTTGATGGCATTCCAGAGTTCCTGCGCTGTGTGGCTTCGATTCCCCATAGAAATTAATTTCAGGACGGCCTGTTGACGTTTGGCCACAGCTGTGCTCATATCGGTCGTAACAGGTAAGCGTTCACGGGTCCATGTGGAGGTAGACCGTGACAGCTCCTGCTGTGCTGATTCTGAGGAACTGGAGTATGAGGAGGTGTCAATGTGTAAAGACTGGATTCCTGCAATCCTTGGAGTTGGCAGAACACGTACAGCGCCACTCTCAAGACCTGTACCCGGCTCCACAACATTTACCCAATGTGCAGTGAGGGAAAGGTATCGTCCCTGTCCATAGTTACTGGTCCACACATCGGTGGTCAGGTGGACCTTGCTACTGATGGCGTTTAGTAGCGTATGTTTAATTTTTCCCTCCACATGCTTTTTCAGGGCAGAGGCGGCTTGCCTGCTGAAATAAAAGCGTCTGGGCACATTGTATTGTGGGACTGCCAATGCCCTGAAGTTACGGAAGGTGTCAGTCTCCACCAGCCTGAATGAGAGCATTTCAAGGGACAGGAGTTTTGCAATGCCAGCATTCAGATCCCGTGCTCGGAGATGGTTTGCAGAGTATGGCCACCTTTTCTCCCATGCCTGTGCTACCGATGGCTGTAGAGTGGCCTGGGAGTGTGAGGATGACAGGGAACGTGGTGCTGTGGGTGGAATTACACTGGGTCTCTGTACACCAATGCCAGAGGTTCTTCCAGGGCGATCATGTGAGGAAGCCGAACCAGCTGTGTGTGAGCTGGTGGAAGAGGCTACAACACGAGCTGAAGAGGTAGGTGGTGCTGTAGGTTGGCCTACGTCTTCAGTGTGTCTTTGTAACTCCACCACGTGCTTGGTCCGCATATGTTTCCACATATTTGTGGTATTGAGGTTGCTGACACTTTTACCTCTTTTGACTTTTTGATTACACAGCTTGCATTTGACAAAGCAAATGTCATCTGCAACTGTGTCAAAAAAGGACCACGCACTGCAAGTCCTGGGAGCACCCGTTTTGGATTTTGGAAGAAAAATGCTCCGAACGGGTGGCAAAGTGGAGGCTACAGGCAACCGAGTCTGCCCCCTACCTCTCCCTCCTGTTTTGGCCGTTGGGGGAATCTCTTCCTCAGAGCTGCTCCCACCACCTTCCTGTTCCTCACGCCATGATGGGTCAAGGACCTCATCATCTACACTACCCTCTTCAAACACCTGATTCTCCTGGGTAGTCTCGCCAGCACAGAGCGCACCAGAAACTGGCACCTGAGTCTCATCATCATCAGATGCGTTCGGTGTGCTGACTATAGGCACTGGCCCACCCGCCTCTTCAGATTCAGAGAGACAAAGCAGTTGCGCATCACTGCATACTCCCTCTTCTTCACATTCTAGAATGCTGCTTGGCTGGCCCCCTATTTCCAAGCCAGCAGATTCAGAGAACAGAAGTAGAGACTGAGAAGGCTCCTGTACAGAGCTCTCTGACTGCCTGGGCAATTTAGCAGGTGGTGAAGAGACAGATGGTTGCTCTTCAATGCTCTGGGCCTGAAAGGATGTGTAAGCAATTGAAGTCGATGCGTTAGCTGTCATCCATCCGACAACGGCTTCAATTTGTTCTTTCCGCAGCAGTGGAGTACGGCGAGCTCCTACAAAGCTGCACATAAAGGACCGCTCCTGGGGAAAACTGGGGGATGCTGTGTCACTGATGCCCGCAGCAGGCACAGAATCCCCACGTCCTCTCCCTGCTGAAACTCCACGCCCACAACCACGTGCCTTACACCCTGCCTTCTTCATCTTGGTAGACTGATAAAATAGGCAGAAAAGTGCTAAGGGCTTAGTGTGCTTATTCCTGAACAGCTGCTAACAGGTAAGAGCTAATGTTGCCTACATAAGTGTCAAGTGGAGTGTTTGGTGAACTTTATTAACTTTTTAGTGTTTTTCACAAAAAAAAAGGTTGTGATTGAGACAAAAGATGTACAATCGATAGTATCACAAACTTTTTATAGCTATTACAATGCAGGAAGGTAACCTACAATGCAATAGATGAGGCTACAAAAAATAGGCTAATACTAATCTGGCTGGGGCTGCTGGGCACAAGCCAGCAGAAAGTCTCCTCTATCTACTCCTATATAGTGTTTGCAACCAATCTAGCTGGATACGGATGGAAGCACACTAACAGGAGAAATTCAGGAAAAAAAAGCACTACAGAAAAAAAGGACAATGTATGAGGCAGTGACGCACGCTGAGCAGACTACAACCAGCGGTGGATGCAGAACACACTACAGCGTGAGCTGCACTCACACAAAGAGACCTCACAGACAGCCGTGAACAGTGCAGAGAACTGTGCACTAGTAATGAAAGTCTCCGCTATCTACTCCTATAGTGTTTGCAACCAATGTAGATGTATACGGATGGAAGCACAGCACACTAATAGGAGAGATCAGTAAAAATGAATTGAGCAGCAGCAATTAAGCAAAACAAAAAAGTATGAGGCAGTGAAGCACGCTGAGCAGACTACAACCAGAGATTGCTGCAGAACAAACTTCAGCGTGAGCTGCACTCACACACAAAGACCTCACAGACAGCCGTGAACAGTGTAGAGAACTGTGCAGTGTGCACTAGCAATGAAAGGCTCTGCTATCTACTCCTATAGTGTTTGCAACCAATGTAGATGGATACGGATGGAAGCGCAGCACACTAATAGGATAGATCAGTAAAAATGAATTGAGCAGCAGCAATTAAGCAAAACAAAAAAGTATGAGGCAGTGACGCACGCTGAGCAGACTACAACCAGAGATTGCTGCAGAACAAACTTCAGCGTGAGCTGCACTCACACACAGAGACCTCACAGACAGCCGTGAACAGTGTAGAGAACTGTGCAGTGTGCACTAGCAATGAGAGGCTCCGCTATCTACCCCTATAGTGTTTGCAACCAATGCAGATGGATACAGATGGAAGCGCAGCACACTAATAGGAGAGATCAGTAAAAATGAATTGAGCAGCAGCAATTAAACAAAGCAAAAAAGTATGAGGCAGTGATGCACGCTGAGCAGACTACAACCAGAGATGGCTGCAGAACAAACTTCAGCGTGAGCTGCACTCACACACAGACCTTGCAGACAGCTGTGAAAACAGCACTGCAAGGCAAAAGGAAGCTTTACACGGCGGTTGCTAAACTAGCCTGTGTAAAGCACAATAGTGACAATACAGCAAATCGCTATCTCTAACTGTCCCTCAGAGTCAGAAGAGCTGCGTTCTGTCCCTAACTGAATTCACAGCAGAGTGAACCCAAAATGGCGGCGGCGCCTTTTATAGTGCATCATGACATCATTTCAGCAGCCAATCACAGCCATGCCATTAGTTAACATGCCCGCAGCCTAACAGGATGTGCCCACACGTCTTAGGATTCCTCATTGGCTGAATCAAATCACACTGCCTCTCATAGCATTATGGGAACTTCCGATTCCGGTATTCGATATGGCAAAAGTATCGGAACTCAATATCTGAATTCCGATACCGCGAATATCGGCCGATACCCGATATTTGCGGTATCGGAATGCTCAACACTAATTATAATCCATATAAATACTGCCATTAGCAGCACTTATGTAGAGATTGTGCTGAAGGGATAGTGTAGGACATGATAGGGTTAATTGTATATACTTTTTTGCAGCAACTCATACCATAAGCCCATCTCAGGGATAATAATATTCTTTTTGTTCTTAATCATGCAAATTTTCTTTTGCAGGGAAATATTTTATGCTATTTATACTGTGCCAGTTGTTCATCAAAAGCATACAACCAGCTTTCGTTGGTTGCAATAGCATCACTATATACTGCAAGCAGTACAACAACTCCATCATGCAAATTTTCCTGCGATACTAACCCTGCCACGTTTTTCAACAGGGAAATATTGTATGCAATTTATACTGCGCCAGTTGTGCATTAATAAAGCTAGACGTGGTTGGTTGCAATAGCATTGCTATATTGCTCCTGCAGTGTAACAAGTCCATCTAAGGTGTGCAAAATTTTCCTGTGATACTAATCCTGCAGCGTTTTTTCAACAGGGAAATATTGTATGCCATTTATACTGCACCAGTTGTGTATCAAAAGTATACAGCCAGACTTGATTGGCTGTAATAGCATCACTGTATAACACAAGCAGTGAAATAAGTCCATCTGAGGTGTGCAAATTTTCCTGCCAAACTAATCCTGCAAAGTTTTCTCAACAGACATATATCATACGTAATTTAAAATGGGCAAGGCGATGGGTAAGGCCTCTTTCACATATCCGTTGTGCGCCTGACGGCGCCCCCGGCATTTTGCCGCGGCTGCCTGATGCGCCGCTTCAGGCACATCAGGCAGCACCGGCAAAAAATAAAAACGTTACATGCTGCGTTGTGTCCGGCCGCCGGAATGTACATTTCCGCCGGATCCGGACAAAAACGCATACAACGCACTGACATGCGGCGCCATCCGGCCTAATGAAAGTCAATGCAAAAAAAAAACGCATCCGGCATCACATTTTGCCGGATGCGGTTGGACAAAAAAATGCCGGAGGGCGCACAACGGATATGTGAAAGAGGCCTAAGGGACAGGGAAGTGGATGTCATGCTGATGGTGAGGGCAAAGGCCAAGACCATGGGCAAGGTGAAACTGTGCCTTATGCGTGAGCACAATAAACATACATATCATGTCGACCTAGCTTCCTATCCTTTGTAGAGGGGCACGGAACACGACTCTTGAAGCCAAACCAGAGTGAAAAGGTTGTTTGATGGATAACAGATAATGCTTCCAGTCAGTTTGCAAGCACCACCCTTTCTTCCACATGGTCCCGTCTCAGTAGCCGTGATTCTGGACCACATAATCTTCTCCATGATCCTTCTTCCTCCCACCATGCCGAGGGACCGGAGACAAGTGATCCCTTGGACACTCCAAAGAGCTGTTCACATTTTCATTTATTGATTCTGGCCTCTCGCCCTGCCCATTTCAAGAGGATAATAAACAAAGAAAAAAACAAAAAAAGTCCAATAATTAAATATATAAAAATAATTTATAAGTAATGTACAACAATGTGTGGTAGAGTGGGGAACAAAATACCAAAAGGAGCACTACACAAGGGATGACATTGATTGCAAAGCTGTGTGACAACAACAGTAGAATAATAAATAAATAAATATCAAATTTATTATAACCACAATGGTCACAAATAGCATGTATAGATGCCACAGGTAGGGTTAAAAAATGCAATCAGCAAAGTTATCAATGTGCAGAGATAAAATATCAAATAGAGAATAAAGTGCAAATGCAGAGAAAGTAAAGGTGGTTAAGGCAGTAATCTAAAGATTAGGTAAATAGTAGAAAGAATGTTTACAACAAAAGTGCTGTTGACTTAAATAAGTTAAATAGGTAACCACCTGGTATTTACCTTATGCATATATGACAGAAGTCCTCAAGATGCGCCCAGCTCCATCGTGCATTTTGGCGTTTGCCTTCGTCCATTTCAAGAGGGACATAGGGAGATTGCATGTAGTGGGAAAATGCAAATACTGTCACAAGAGGTGGATGATGATGAGACATAATTGCCAACAAGTGATGTTGTTAAGTCAGCAAGTCAGGAGAAGGACCAGATTACGGAAGTGGAAGATGAGGTGGTGGACAATGAAGTCACTGACCCAACCTGGAAAGGTGACAGAGCAAGAACAGCAGCGCAGAGGGGAGGGATCTATAGCACCATAACAGGCAGGAAGAGTATGTGGGGTAGCCAGAGACACGAGGCGGGCAACTGTTCCTCAGAGCACTAACATGGGTGAAGTTGCCAGGCCAAGGGTTAGATGTTCCAATATTAAAGACAGTCCAGTTAACCTAAAAAAGGCCATTTGCAACATCTTCCATGTCAGCATCAGCAATGGCAGTACAACTACCAGCCTGACCACCACCAGCATGCTCAGGCACATGACAGAAAAGCATCTGACTTGTTGGACCAACTCCAGGGTCCAAATACAGTGTCTGCGGGTGACACCAATGCCTCTTTCCCTATTCTACGTGCCAGTCAATCTCCTGTCCATGATGCAGGCGAAGATGCCTCCCACCCTTCACCTGTCATTGCATACTTGCAACCACCATCAGCAACCCCATCCATGTGCTTGTCCCAGCGCATCGTTTAGTTGTCCATACTCCAGTCCTTGGAACGCAAGTGTAAATATGCAACCACCCACCCACAAGCCACAATACTAAACGGCCACATTTCCAGACTACTTGCCTGTTTAGGCTTGTGTAGATGAAAAATTTCCGCAACCTCATGGCAGCGGCTGTCCCTCGGTACTCGGTCCCCAGTCGCCACTTTTTCTGACTGTGTACTATCGCCGCCATACACACGCATTTGTCCCATAACATCAGCCATGCCCTGACCAATGCTGTTACTGGGAAGGTCCATGTGGACAAGTACTTGTGGCCAGGAATACTACATTTCCCTGACGGCACACTGGGTGAACATTGTGGAAACTGGGACCCAGTCGGACCCTGGAACGGAACACGTGCTATCGACACCAAGGATTGCGGGCCCTTGTTCAATCAAGGTTTCCATCACCTTCTACATCAATTTGTGCACCACCTCATCCTCACCCTCTATCTCTGAAACGTCATCATCAATCACAAGCTTCCAGCACTGCCTTGGCCACGTGGCAACAAGAACAGCAGAAGCTAATCTGCTTAGGCGGCAAACCGCACACCACAGCAGAGTTATTGGAAGGTATAACTGACCAGACTGATCTGTGGCTCTCACCACTAAACCTACAACCAGGCATGGTTGTGTGTGATAGTGGCCGTAACCTGATAGCGGCTCTGAAGTTTGGTAACCTCACTCATGTACCATGCCTGGCTCACATGCTCAACTTAGTGGTTCAGCGGTTACTCAGATCTGCCTGAGCTACTTGTGAAAGTACTCCGTGTACGTGCCAATTTCTGCAAGTCAGCTACAACTGCTGCCGTGAAAAAAAGGGTAAGGAATTTTTGCAACTTCCACCGACTGGTTTGCGATGTCACCACATCTTGGAACTCAACGCAACATATGTTGGCAAGACTTTGTGAGCAGCAGATGGCAGTAGTTGAATACCAGCTACATCATGCCCGTCGGTGTTCCGGTCAGCCTCCGCACATAAGAGCTGATGAGTGGGCATGGATGTCTGAAATCTCTGCAGGTCTCCAAAACTTTGAGGACTCAACAAAGAAGGTGAGCGGTGATGATGCCATAATCAGCATAACCATACCGCTTCTCTGTCTACTGAAATGCTCTCTGATCACAATTAAAGAGGAGGCTTTGCTGGTGGAGCAAGTTGAGATGGAGCAAGAAACTATACAATGTGATGCTACACAGCCAAGCCTCATTTCATCTTCTCAACGGGGATTGGGTGATAATGAGGACAGGAACTGGTTGTCTGCACTGAAGACAGTACAACCTACACTGCCTTCATCCCGTCTGTTCAGCGTGTATGGCCAAAAGACGAGGAGAGGGAGGACAAGGGAGGGAGAATGAGGAGGAGGATAAAGAAGAGAAAATACACAGTCATCCTGTTGGTGGGGACAGGGAAGTCTTGGCTGTTGGCAGTTTGGCACACAGTTTATCTTCCGCTATCTTTCCCGTTAAACTTGCATTGTATGCATTTTGGCCAACATTAATTACTGATTAGTCACCCTTCTAGACCCAAGCTACAAGGTGAAATTCCTGTGGTGGAGAGATATAATAAAATGTTACAGTATCAGAAGGCCATAGTTGATAAATTATTGAAAAAATTTCCAACTGACAACATTGATGGCAGAGGCCATAGTTCCTTGGGCAACCAAGAAGTAGAGATGAGTGAGACACACACCAGATGCAGCAGAGGCAGGGGAACACTGTCAAAGGTCTGAGACATTTTTCTCAGACCCTCCTATCGCCAAGGCCCTGATGCGCGGGGTACTCTGACAAGTAGGGAAAAGTTTTGGAAGATATTGAAGGAGTACCTTGCCAACTGTACCTGATTTACGTACGTGTACGTGATTCATCTGTGCCCTATAACTATTGGATATCCAAGCTAGACACATGTGACATGAACTGTCTCTTTAAGCCTTGGAGGTCCTGGCCTGCTCTGCTACTAGTGTTTTGCCAGAGTGGGTTATAGTGCCGCTACGAGTATTATAATTGATAAGCGCATCTACCTGTCAACTGAAAATGCTAAGTAAGAAGGAGGTGTCATCAACAGCGCTGCTGATAAGGACTTAACTATCACCCCATTTGCCACCACCATAGGGCAAGTGGGAAGAGTGAGGTTAAATGCCGGAATTGGCACATCTTTGAAATGCGCCTTTTCTGGGGCGGCTGAATGCTGATGTTTTTAACCTGGGGGTGCAGTATCCATGGCCCCTTCCTAGGCTATTAATATCAGCCCGCAGCTGTCTGCATAGCCTTTGCTGGTTATTAATTATTGAGGGACCCAATGTCATTTTTTGGGAGGGTCCTCCATTTTAATAGCCAGTAAAGGCTATGTATACAGCTGTGAGCTGATATTAATAGCCTGGGAAGCTCCATGGGTATTATCCCCTTCCAAGGCTATAAACATCTGCCCTCAGCCATCAGCTTTCCTCTGCTGGTTAACAAAATTACCTGGGAGCCCACGCCATTTTTTTCAGAAAATAAAATCTTTTATTAATTAAATACATGTACAGTAAGCTGCACACACATTGTACTAATTGTATATGTTGCTGACATCTGAATATCTAAATATCTATGAGTATATACTGTGTGTAATCCATCTATTCTATCTTGTTGGCTCCTGCTGTGGTTTTACAGTACGTGGCTTCTGAATTGCCAGTTTTTCTTAGATAGATATATAGATGGATATATGTAATATATATACATATATATGTGTGTGTGTCACTGACATCTATATATCTATGTATTATATATATATATATATATATATATATATATAATATATATTATTATTCTATCTATTCTATTCTAACCTGTCACACTGTGATATTACTGAACTGTACACGGCACATGAATTGGCGGCTTTTCATATCTATCTATCTATCTATCTATCTATCTATCTATCTATCTATCTATCTATCTATCTATCTTTCTATCACTATCATTTCTAATCCCCTTATTTTTTCCCATACCCCCAGACCTGTTTGTTGGGTCCAGCAGAATAATATTTGGCTATCCCATTGAATTGCATTGGATTTGTTATTTGGTACGAATACACGAATATTAGAAATTATTTGTGCCGATATTCCCTAATCCGAATATTTCACTATTCGCTCATCACTATTAATAACCTATAAAAACTTCTGACATTACTCTTACATGTCAAAAGTATATTTTTTTAAATGATAGGTTCCCTTTAAAGAATTGTAAAAAAAAATAAATAGAAGTGTAATACTTCACAATCTATGAGCTAATTTTATGGCTCAGTTTTGTAAGTAATCGTTTTCCTTGGGAATTTCTAAAGATATTCTCTCTCATGCATACACTGCTTGAGTAAGAGTTAATAATCTTAGCCTGTCTGCTGAGTCTTGGGTCTCAGCCTTTAGCTGAACCTTATCTCCTTAAGCTGTCCATGCAGTGAAGGCTGCTAACTGGCAGTGTAGTGTTGTCATGACAACTAGGCCCATTGACAAGATGGTGGCAGCCAGGACAGAGGCTGTGATGGGAGTATGACAGTCTGTAGAGTTAGCTTTGCATATGTCAGTATGGTTGATCTTATAGTTTGACACCCTTTATAACCATTTGTGAAAGTTTGACTAATCATTTAACTCCTTCTAGATCTAGTCAGGGATGCAAACATTTTCAAGGATTGAGAAGCTTAATATGAACTTTATATTACAAAAGTGATCCGGAGTCTAATATAAATGACGTATATGTTCTGAGGTTAGATTGCAGTATGATGCATGAAAGGATTCTGAAACTAAAATCCTTGTTTAAATCATTAAAGTTAAAGAAGCACTCCTCCCATCATAGTTTTTATCATCTTAATATATTGCCTTCATCATATTATATAGCACTATTTACTTACAATTGCTCATTTTGCCCTTCTAGATATTACATTTCTCTGTTATCCATCAGGTCTATTACATCACGTGATTAAAAACTGACAAGCTGAATCCTACTAAGCTCTATGTAGGACAGGAGTACTGTTGAGCCACCCCGTAATGTTCGAGTTCGGTTCGGTTCACTGAACACCGTTAAAACCAATGGCAGGCAAACAAAAACACATAGAAACACATAGAAAACACAAAGAAAACACTTCAAAGGTGTCCAAAAGCTGACAAACTGTTCAGAAGACACAACTAACACATGGAAAAGTGACAAGTACATATAGTCATGCGAAAAGAAAAGAGTAGGAGGAGTTAAAGGAGGGGGAGACACAGATATAGGCATGTCATGCCCTTCTAAAACCAAAAAAGTGCAAAGCCGACACGGCCAGTCCGTTCCTGCCCGTGAAACCTGCGTGTCGCCGGGTTTGTGCCAGAGCTGCGGTGGACCCTGATGCCCAGCCCCCCTCTCCCAATACTGGTGCCTGTCCGCTGGTGGGTCGAGCGAGCCCCCTGCGGTGGAGGCAGGTTTAATCTTTTTAATTTAAATTGTCTCTCTAATTTGAATGAGTACACTTTAAATCCTTTTACAAGGATCTATTGGAGGGCAAGTCTCATGCTAGCAGCCGTGTAATTCCAGCTCCACCCAGGAAGTGGAAGGGTGTGTGGCTGGAGGAGGAGGAAGCTGTGTGCAAGCTGCTTGGAGCTAAGTGCCTGGGAAGGAGGATTTTTTTTCTCTATCTGGACTACTACCTGCCCCTTCCCAGGCAGAGAGACCTTCCTTGGGACTGAGCGTTGGGGCTGTGCCCCTGGCTCCCACCCCCCGGCAAGCTAGCTGGGGGGGGGGGCCTCACATACCATCTTGAGGCCCACGCTGCAGCAAGCCAGTCCCAGGAATGAATAAGAAAAAGACACCGGGGGGCCGCAAGGCTCCAGGATCCAGGACCCCTGTAGCCGGGGCCGTGGCAGCTCCTTCTCCCGGTGAGGAGGCTGCGGGCAGAGGTGCGGCAGGAGCTCCCCCTAACATCTGGGGCTCCAAGGCTGCGGGAGAGCCGGCCACCATCTACGCCTCCCGCATCCATGCCCACCTCTGTGAATATGAGGAGGCAGCTAAGCAGCTGAGGAGACTCCGGGAGGAGTTGAGGGGAGCCCGAGTAATGGCAAAAAAACGGCTCCCTGCCTCAAAGAGAGCGGAGGTATCTGCCACGGTCGAAAGGCTGAAGGGGGAGATAAGAACGCTGGAGGAGAGGAGGAAGACCATCCTGGAGGGAAGCGGCCCCTTTGGGGAGAAGCTAAGGAACGATGACCGGTTCAGAGTCCTGACCGGTGGGTCTCCTGGGGGGTCAGGAGGCCCCAGCCAGGTGGAGGACGAGGAGGAGGAAAATGATGGAACATCTGCGCCAGCTCCACCTGAGGACCTGGTGGGTAAGAGCGCCCAGGACCTGGTGGGTAAGAGCTCCCAGGTATCGCGCAGCGGGATAGCCCCCGAACAAGTGGCTCTCCCACCGGACTCCAGTGACATGGAGGAAAGTGGGAGTGAGGGGGAGGATGGAGGGAGCGGGAGTAATAACGAGGGGGGCTGCCTCGTCCTACAGCAAGTGAGGCAGATTGAGTCCCCGCACGGTTTGGCACACTGTTGTTTGGGGACGAGGTCTGCCTCGAGGATGAGGCAAATGGGAAGAGGAGAAGGAGGCGTAAGGCGAAGCAAGTGGTGGAGGAGAAACTTGTTTTTGTCCCTCTTTCCGGGGCACCCCAGTCCCGTTGTGCGGAACCTGCTGCCCACCCCAGCTCGGGCCCTGTGGTGAGTCCGGAGCAAGGGAGTGGGGAGAGTAAGGTCTGCCTGGGTCTTGCTGTCACTTCTGGTGGTGGCAGTTCGGATTCAGGCAGCGATATGGAGATCGGTGCCGGTACTGGTGGCGTTGGTGGTGTTGCTTGGGCTCAGTCCCCGGTGGCGGGGGGGGCTGGCCCAGCACCAGGTAAAGCCGGTGGCCGCATCTCCAGCGGTGAGAGCAGCTTCTGGGCCCCCCACGAACGGGTCCGTTAAATCTGGATCACTTATGGGGGTCCAGAAGCATAGAAAGGGCGCGGATACTGCTGTAAAGCAGCAATTAAAAACCTGCAAGGTGTTGGTCGCTCCCCTGGAGGCAGCCGTGGTGAAGCCGGGGCACTCGGCACGTAGACCCCAAAAGGGGTCCGTGCGGGGGGCCCCACCACCACTGGATGCCGAAGGGGAGTGGCCAGCCTTGCCTACAGCAGGAGGTAGGTGCAGAGAGGCGGTGAAGGCCTGTGAGGGGGGCGTGGCCTCCCTGAATGTTGACCTGCCTGCAAAGGCAGAGGCATGCGGGGGGGGCGTGCCCTCCTCGGCCACAGTCCCGACCACCGTGCTCGCATCATCTAGGGTGGGTGTGGCTTCGCAAGGGGCTGCTGCCCAGCCTGGAGTAGCTGTAGCCGGTGGGGGGCGTGGCCTCGGCGGCCGTGGCTCCGCCCACTGTGCCCGTGTCGTCTGGGGTGGGCGTGGCCTCGAAAGGGGCTGCTGCCCAGCCTGGAGTGGCTGTGGCCGGTGGGTGGGCGTGGCCTCGGCGGGTCCGCCGCCCTCTGACCTGCCCACCCATACCATCGGGTCTGCAGCCCCAAAAGCCGGTAGGGAGTTTTCGGGGTCCCCAACCCACTTACTGTCATCTGGTGATGCGGGGGCTCCGGCGCTCCAGGTAAAGCCGGCGGGGGAGGTGTGTGGAGGGCAGGGAGCGTTGGCAAGATCCGTCCCTGCCCTAGGAAGCACAGGGAAAGAAAAGAAAAAAAAAAGTGGTTTCAGAGAGCTCAGGAGCTGCTGCTGCTCCCGAGCCAGGCAGGGTGTACTAAGTGCACTCTGCTCTGGAGCATTTAAAGGGGCAGCAGCACTCCTGGGCAGAGGAAAAAAAAATGGAGACAATAACATCGTTATCCAGCCAGGGCCCCCAGCAGGAGGTTTGAAAAGCAGCAGCAAAGTAAAAGGCGATGTAAATATTGTAAATATTGTAAATAATGAAAATAATGAAAATAGTGTAAATAGTGTGAATAGTGTATATATGGATATTGTGGATGATAGTGATGGATCAAGTGACAATTTTGAGGAGCTGTTTGCGGAGGTGGTGCATGGAGGTGTGAGTGATGGCGAGGGTGGTATGAATAGGGGAGTGAGTGCAGGAGTGTAATGAAGGGGTGGATGCAGGGGTGAATGTGGGAGCAAGTGTGAGTGGGGTGGGGACTGGCCCATCTGCCCCCCAGCTGTGGCACCCAGGCATTCTTTTGCGGGGGTCACGGCTGGGGGTCGGGGAGGTTCCCGGGGGGTTCTCAGGGGGTCTCCTCACCTCTGGACTCCGGGGACGGCGTTTTGCACCGCCGTTTCCTGGAGGCCCTCAAAAGGGGAGAAAGATCAATAATGGTAGAGGGGAGGACGGTGGACTTGTCTTTCTGGATAGAGAGACATGGTTTAGCCGCCTTCCAAGAGAGAAGAGAGGGAGGGACTGTCTGGTCTCTCCCAACAGCCGGGCAAGGGCTGGTGAGGAGGAATGTGGTCCGTCTTCGGTGAGGGGGCAGTGAAGCTTGCCCACCCAGGAGTAGGGTGGTGGAGCTCCTCCTGAAGATGGGCTTCAGGGCAGATGACATCTTTGCCCTGATCCATCCCTCATCGGCCCGTTTCTTTGACATCAGCTTTGTTCGGCCAGAGGGGCTTGACCTCTTCTGGTCAAATTATGAGCTGGTGAAGGGGGAGCCCGGATGGCGAGGCTTCGTCGTACAGGTGGTGTCTTGCCAAAATTCCGTCAAGAGAGTGACCGTGGTGACATGTAACGAGTCACTCTCAGGCGTGGACATAATGACGTGGCTTTCCCGATATGGGGAAGTCACTGAGGTCCCAAAAAAGAACAGGGACGAGTTTGGTATTTGGTCGGGGGGCTGGACCTTCATGGTTAAGTTGAAGGTCTCAGGCGATACGGTCACCCACATCCCTTCCTCGGCATTCCTGGGAAGGGACAGGATCCTGGTCTTCTACCAGGGGCAGCCGAAGGTCTGTCACAAATGCGGCGATCCCTGCCACTTCAGCGCAATCTGCAAGGTGCAGAAATGTGCCTTGTGTGGCGGGGTGGGTCATCTCGCCGCTGTGTGCAGGGACATTCGGTGCAACCTGTGTGGTGACCTTGGTCACCCGTATAGCCGCTGCCCTCGCTCCTTCTCCAATACTGCTGCGGGCCCGGTGGGGGAGACCGTGGGGGGAAACCTCTGGCGGGGCTTCTTCTGTCGCGGCGAGTGGTGGTGGCGGGGAGGGGGCTGAGGGGCCGGTGAGGAAAGGCAAGGTCACCAGAGGCCCCTCATATCAGCGGAGGCAGGCGGCTCGCCAGGGGGGTAGGGAGCAGGTGGGGCCTCAGGTAACTGGAGTGATGCCTGCTCCTCCCTCTGGGTTGGTGGCTAAAGCCTCTGAGGCCCTGGGGGAGGAAGCGGTGAACGAGGAGATCAGGAGGATGGAGAGGGAGGATAAAGCGGCTGATTCAGACAGCTCCTCTCAATATGAAAGTGTTGATGAGGAAGTCTTAGAGCAGCCTACAGCATCAAAGGGTGTAAAAAAACGTAACAACAGGAGGGGGAGGAAGAGGCTGAATAAATCTTCCAAATCCCCCCCACCCCTGACCGTGACAGTACCAACGGAAGGCCCATCGTTCCCCCTCTGATCACACTCTCCAACCGGTTCCAGGCCCTCTGCTAAAGAGTCGCCGGATGAGGGCAGGGGACTGGGGGCGGCATCGGGGGGTCTTTTAGGGGATGGCGGAGTCCAACCCTTGGGGGACGTTGTTTCTCCCAAGGGGGGACAGACCTGGAGTCCGGAGGTGAGGACACCAGGGGAGGAGGGATGGACACCTCGTCCACCTTAAAAAGGAACGGTTCCGACTCCTCCCCAGAGGGTGGTGGGAGTGGGGTGGGTAAGAAGAAGGCCGTCGAGCTTGATCACTCATGATGGCTGAACTCGCCCCGTTGACGCTGGCGTCCATTAATGTCGCCAGCATTAAGTCAGATGCGGCTAGATTTACGGCCTTTGATTTTCTCACCCGAATTGAGGCTGAAATTTTATTTTTGCAGGAGACCAGACTAACTGACATGGGGGCCATACATAAAGCAAGGAGAGAGTGGAGGTGCGGGCCCTCATACTGGTCTCTTGCGGCTGAGCCGTATAGCGGGGTGGCAGTCCTCTTTAAGACTGCAGATGTGGAATGCAGACAAGTGATCGAGCTAGAAATGGGGAGGTGCCTGGTCCTTGACGTCTTCATGAGGGGACAAGAGCTGCGGCTCATAAACATCTATGGTCCACAATCAAAGTGGGACCGGACATGTCTCTTCCTGAGGATTAAGCCCTTTCTTTTTACAAGCCGGCAGGTGGTCTTCGGTGGGGACTTCAACACCATTACGAGGTCCCGTATCGGGGGTCCTGGAGATCGCCTGGCTTATGACAGCGTCGCGCTCAATAGCATAGCCAGTGAAGCTCGCCTGGTGGATGTCCACATCCGGCACACCCCAGGTCACGGGGTTTCACCTATCATAGGGGTAGCTGTAGTTCTAGAATAGACAGGTTTTTTTTAACCCCTTACTGCCATCGGACGTACTATCCCGTCCATGGTACATGGGCCCGTATGACCGGGGACGGGATAGTACGTCATAGGCGATCAGCTGCTCTCCTGAGGGGAGCGCAGCTAATCGCCGCCGGGTGTCAGCTGATTATCACAGCTGACACCCATGACTGTGTGTCAGGAGCGGTCACGGACCGCTCCCGGCACATTAACCCCTTGCACACCGCGATCAAACATGATCGCGGTGTACTGGGGGCACAGGGGAGGATCGCGCAGGGTGGGGGCTCCCTGCGCGCCCCCCTGAGACCCTCAGAGCAGCGCGAAGTGATCGCGCTGTTCTGAGGGCTTCCTCCCTCCTAGGACCCGGATCCAAGATGGCGCCGGGGTCCTGGAGGGAGGCGGCTACCTCAGTGCCTGCCGAGAGCAGGCACTGAGAAGCCTGCATCTATGCCTGTGCGATCGCTGGTGTGACAGAGTGCTGTGCACACTGTCACACCAGCGATCTGATAAAATACTGTGATGTCCCACCCTGGGACAAAGTAAAAAAGTTAAAAAAGTAAAAATAAACATGTGTAAAAAAAAAATCCAAAATAAATAAAAAAAAAAAAAATATTCCCAATAAATTCACTTCTTCCTGTAAATAAAAAAAAAAAAACAATAAAAGTACACATATTTGGTATCGCCGCGTCCGTAACGATCCCCCCTATAAAATTGTCCCACTAGTTAACCCCTTTATTGAACCCCTTAAAAAAAAAAAAAAAAACGAAGCAAAAAATCAATGCTTTATCATCATACCGCCGAACAAAAAGTGGAATAACGCGCGATCAAAAAGACGGATATAAATAAACATGGTACCGCTGAAAACGTCATCTTGTCCCGCAAAAAAGAGCCGTAATAAAGCATCATCAGCGAAAAAATAAAAAAGTTATAGCTCGCAGAATAAAGCAATGCAAAAATAATTATTTTTTTATAAAATTGTTTTTATTCTATAAAAGCGCCAAAACATGAAAAAATGATATAAATGAGATATCGCCATAATCGTACTGACCCGAAGAATAAAACTGCTTTATCAATTTTACCACACCGGAACGGTATAAACGCCTCCCCCAAAAGAAATTCATGAATTGCTGATTTTTGTTCATTCTAACCTCCCAAAAATCGAAATAAAAAGCGATCAAAAAATGTCACATGCTCAAAAATGGTACCAATAAAAACGTCAACTCGTCCCGCAAAAAATAAGACCTCACATGACTCTGTGGGCCAAAATATGCAAAAATTATAGCTCTCAAAATGTGATGATGCAAAAACTATTTTTGCAATAAAAAGCGTCTTTTAGCGTGACAGCTGCCAATCATAAAAACCCGCTATAAATAGTAAATCAAACCCCCCTTTATCACCCCCTTAGTAAGGGAAAAATAATAAAATTAAAAAAAAGCATTTATTTCCATTTTCCAATTAGGGTTAGGGTTAGGGTTGCGGCTAAAGTTAGGGTTAGGGTTGGCGCTAAAGTTAGGATTAGGGTTAGGGTTGGGATTAGGGTGTGTTAGGGTTAGGTTTATGGTTAGGGTTGGGACTAGGGTTAGGGGTGTGTTGGGGTTAAGGTTGGAGTTAGAATTGGGGGGTTTCAGCTGTTTAGGCACATCAGGGGCTCTCCAAATGTGACATGGCGTCTGATCTCAATTCCAGCCAATTCTGCGTTGAAAAAGTCAAACGGTGCTCCTTCACTTCTCAGCTCTGCCATGCGTCCAAACAGTAGTTTATCCCCACATATGGGGTATCAGCGTACTCTGGACCCCAAGAGTTATTGTGCAATTTGTCCTATTTCTTCTGCTACCCTTGGGAAAATAAAAAACTGGGGGCGAAAATATCATTTTTGTACAAAAAAAAAATATTTTTTTGTTTTTTACGGCTGTACATTATAAACTTCTGTGAAGCACTTGGGGCTTCATAGCGCTCACCACACATCTAGATAAGTTCCTTGTGGGTCTATTTTCCAAAATGGGGTCACTTGTTGGGGATTTCCACTGTTTAGGCGCATCAGAGGCTCTCCAAATGCGACATGACGCCCCCAGACCATTCCATCAAAGTCTGCAATCCAAAACGTCACTACTTCCCTTCCAAGCCCCAACGTGTACCCATACAGTAGTTTTCTCCCACATATTGGATATCAGCGTACTCAGACAAATTGGACAACAATTTTGGGTCCAATTTCTCCTGTTACCCTTGTAAAAATAAAATATTGGGGCAAAAAAATCATTTTTGCAAAAAAAAAAGGATTTTTTTTTTTACGGCTGTGCGTTATAAACTTCTGTGAAGCACTTCGGGGTTCAAAGTGCTCACCACACATCTAGACAAGTTCCTTGTGGGGTCTATTTTCCAAAATGGGGTCACTTGTGGGGGTTTCCACTGTATAGGTGCATCAGGGGCTCTCCAAATGTGACATGATGCCCCCAGACCATTCCATCAAAGTCTGCAATCCAAAACGTCACTACTCCCTTCCGAGCCCTGACGTGCGCCCATACAGTAGTTTTCTCCCACATATTGGGTATCAGCGTACTCAGGACAAATTGGACAACAACTTTTGGGTTCCAATTTCTTCTGTTACCCTTGTGAAAAATAAAATATTGGGGCGAAAAAATCATTTTGTAAAAAAAAAAAGATTTTTTATTTTTACTGCTGTACGTTATAAACTTCTGTGAAGCACTTCGGGGTTCAAAGTGCTCACCACACATCTAGATAAGTTCCTTGTGGGGTCTATTTGCCAAAATGGGGTCACTTGTGGGGGTTTCCACTGTATAGGTGCATCAGGGGCTCTCCAAATGTGACATGACGCCCCCAGACCATTCCATCAAAGTCTGCAATCCAAAACGTCACTACTTCCCTTCCGAGCCCTGACGTGCGCCCATACAGTAGTTTTCTCCCACATATTGGGTATCAGCGTACTCAGGACAAATTGGACAACAACTTTTGGGTTCCAATTTCTTCTGTTACCCTTGTGAAAATAAAATATTGGGGACGAAAAAATCATTTTTGTAAAAAAAAAAAGGATTTTTTATTTTACGGCTGTACGTTATAAACTTTAGTGAAACACCTGGGGGTTAAAAGTTCTCACCACACATCTAGATAAGTTCCTTGAGGGGTCTAGTTTCCAAAATGGCGTCATTTATGGGGGTTTCCACTGTTTAGGCAGATCAGGAGCTCTCCAAACACGACATGGCGTCCAGCCAATTCTGCGTTGAAAAAGTCAGACGGCGCTCCTTCCCTTCCAAACTCTGCCATGCACCCAAACAGTGGTTTACCCCCACATATGGGGTATCAGCGCACTCAGGACAAATTGCACAATAACTTTTGGAGTCTTGTTACCCTTGGAAAAATAAAAATTGGGGTGAAAAGATCATTTTTGTGGAAAAAATATGATTTTTAAATTTTACGGCTCTACGTTATAAACTTGTGTGAAGCACTTGGGGTTCAAATTGCTCACCAAAGATCTAGAAAAGTTCCTTAGGGGGTCTAGTTTCCAAAATGGGGTCATTTGTGGGGGTTTCCACTGTTTAGGCACATCAGGGGCTCTCCAAATGCAACATGGCATCCAATCTCAATTCCAGCCAATTTTGGTTGGAAAAAGTCAAATGGTGCTCCTTCCATTCCGAGCTCTGCCGTGCGCCCAAACAGTGGTTCCCACCCACATATGGGGTATCAGCGTACTCAGGACAAATTGGACAACAACTTATGTGGTCCAATTTCTCCTGTTACCCTTGAGAAAATAAAAAATTAGTGACTAAAAGATAATTTTTGTGGGAAAAAAATAGGATTTTTTATTTTCATGCCCGGGCATTATAGACTTGTGTGAAGCACTTGGGGTTCAAAGTGCTCACCAAAGATCTAGATAAGTTCCTTAGGGGGTATAGTTTCCAAAATGGGGTCACTTGTGGGGGGTTTCCACTGTTTAGGCTCATCTGGGGCACTGCAAAAGGAACATGACCCCCATCAACGTCTGCATTCCAAAACGTTACTACTTCCTTTCCAAGCCCTGCCGTGCACCCAAACAGTTGCCCCCCCCCACATATGGGGTATCAGCGTACTCAGGACAAATTGGACAACAACTTTTGGGTCCAATTTCCTTGGGAAAATTCAAAAATTTGGGACTAAAAAATCATTTTTGTGGAAAATTGTTTTTTTTTTTTTTCACACACAGGCATTATAAGCTTTTGTGAAACACTTGGGAGTTCAAAGTGCTCACAACAGATCTAGATAAGTACCTTAGGGGGTCTAGTTTCCAAAATGGTGTCACTTGTGGGGGTTTCCACTGTTTAGGCGCATCAGGGGCTCTCCAAACACGACATGGCGTCCAATCTCAATTCCAGCCAATTTTAGTTTGAAAAAGTCAAACGGCGCTCCTTCCCTTACGAGCTCTGCCGTGTGCCCAAACAGTGGTTTTCCCCCACATATTGGGTATTGGCGTACTCAGGAGAAATTGCATAACAACCTTATCTGTCCATTTTCTCCTTTTACCCTTGTGAAAATAAAAAAAAAGTTTGTAAAAGATCATTTTTGTGGCTAAAAAGTTAAATATTCATTTTTTCCTTCCACGTTGCTTTAGTTCCTGTGAAGCACCTGAAGGGTTAATAATCTTCTTGAATGTGGTTTTGAGTACCTTGAGGGGTGCAGTTTTTAGAATGGTGTCACTTTTGGGTATTTTCTGCCATATAGACCCCTCAAAGTGACTTCAAATGAGAGGTGGTCCCTAAAAAAAATGGCTTTGTAAATTTTGTTGTAAAAATGAGAAATCGCTGGTCAACTTTTAACCCTTATAACTTCCTAACAAAAAAAAATTTTGGTTCCAAAATTGTGCTGATGTAAAGTAGACATGTGGGAAATGTTATTTCTTAACTATTTTATGTGACATATTTCTCTGTTTTAAGGGAATAAAAATTCAAAGTTTGAAAATTGCAAAATTTTAAAAATTTTCGCCATATTTGCGTTTTTTTCAAAAATAAACGCAAGTTATATCGAAGAAATTTTACTTCTAACGTGAAGTACAATATGTCACGAGAAAACAATCTCAGAATCGCGAAGATCTGTTGAAGCGTTCCAGAGTTATAACCTCATAAAGAGACAGTGGTCAGAATTGTAAAAATTGGCCCGGTCATTAACGTGCAAACCACCCTTGGGGGTGAAGGGGTTAAAGGAGGATGCCATCTTTTCTGCTGTGTCCGCCGTTGAGGTGGAGTTCTCCGATCACTGTCTAATTTTCTTTTCTCTGAATGTTGCAGAAACTCCCCGGATGGGAAGAGGGCTGTGGAAGCTGAATTCGTCCCTGCTGGAAGAAGCGAATGTGAGACAATCCTTTGAGGATTTTCTTCAGAACCAGGTACCGCTTTTGGATCTCTGTAGTAGTAAGTCAGAGTGGTGGGAGATCTTTAAAAAGCGGGTGGCGGGGTTCTTCCGCAAGCTCTCGAGCCTCAGGAGTCTGAACAGGCATCGCTTGTATCAGGCTCTGGGGAGGAAACTCGAGCAGCTCGTCTCGACTGGAGGTGACCGTGAGGAAATCTCCAGAGTGAAGTCTTTGCTTAAGAGGTGTCAGTATGATAGGCACACATCTTTGGTTTTTGAGAGGGATTTCGGGAAGTACCGCTCACCCGAGCCCTACAGGAACTGTAAGATGTCAGTGAATTGTAAAATGGTGACAGGACTGATCGTTAGTACAGGGTCCCTGAACAGATCCAAATCAGGGATCCTGGAGGTGGTCAGGTCCTTTTACTCACACCTCTTGGGAAAGAGGGATCTAGATCGGGATGAGATGTCGGCTTTCCTGGCTGAAACCATCCCTGAGCCAGGGGATGATCCCTCTCTTAGTGTTTTGGCACAAGCAATCAGGGAAGAGGAAGTGAGACTGGCCATTGATGGGCTTCGGCCCAAAAAATCGCCAGGTCCGGATGGCTTAACATCCACATTTTATAAGACCTTTAGGGACTCCTTGGTCCCCCTCTTGACTGGGGTGTTCAATGAGTGTCTTTCCTTGGGTACTCTTCCCGGTTCAATGAGGAGGCTCAGCCCTGATTATTCTGTCAAAGGGTAAAGACTCGTCCCGTATTGAGAACTTGTGTCCCATAGCGCTTCTCAATACGGACCAGAAGGTTCTGGCGAAGGTGTTGTTTAATCGACTGGTCAAGTTTGCACCCCGGCTCCTTTTGGGGGCCCAGCACTGCTCTGTTCCAGGCCGCAGTACTTTTAGTGCTGTGCTCGGTGTCCGGGAGGCAGTGGAGCAGGGTAGGGCAGGTCACTGGAAGGGGTATCTACTGTCATTAGACCAAGCAAAAGCCTTTGACCGGGTTAACCATGAGTACCTCTGGTCTGTCCTTTTAAGGTACGGTCTGCCTGGGAGGTTTGTAAATTGGCTAGAGATCTTGTACCAAGGGGCTGAGACTTTCCCGCTCGTGAATGGTTGGTCAGGGCACCCTTTTGAGGTGGGTTCTGGGGTCCGTCAGGGCTGTCCTCTGAGCCCACTTTTATACGCGTTCGCGATCGATCCCTTCCTGAGGAGGGTAGATCGTGGACCGTTGGTGGGAGTCGGGATGGACCAGGCGGGCTCTGGGCCTCCTTTAAGGGTAGTGGCGTACGCTGACGATGTTTCCCTTTTCGTGTCCTCGAGAGGGGAGGCGGATTGGGTCATGTCCGAGGTCGTGCGTTACTCGGAGGCATCCGGGTCCATGATCAACCGGGAAAAGTGTGAGAGTCTCTGGCTGGGAGGGGGAGATCCTAGTTTTGATCTCCCGGGCACCCTTCCAGAGCCCCAGGCCTCCGCCAAAATTCTAGGCATCGAATTTGGTCCCGGGGACTACCCCCAGCAACATTGGGAGGGCAGACTCAGGATTGCCGCCCAAAAGGTAGACCAGTGGAAGGGTTGGTCTTTAACCCTGAGGGAAAGGGTTGGCTTGGCTAAAGGCTTTCTGCTTCCTTTGTTAATTTACTTGAGCAGTGTGTGCATCTTGCCAGAGCCTCTCTGGACACGGGTTTACAGCCTGTTCTTCCAGCTGTTATGGGGGAATAGGCTCAACCTAATCAAGAGAAAGGTCACGTACCGTACGAGGAGACTAGGTGGGTTGGGTATGGTCAACCCAGTAGTGTTCTTAGTGAACACCTTTCTTAAAGCCAATATTTGCAACCTCTGGCTAGAGAGGGCTCCTCCGTGGGTATTCTCCTGCAGGGGTTGGTTTCGGCCTTTCTTCCAGGAATGGGAGACAGGAGGGCAAGTGAAGGATCTCCGTACACCTCACGGACATCTCCCGGCTTACGCTACCCCGGTTCTGAGGGTAATCCGCCGGTGGGGTCTGGAAGTGAGGGAAATCAGGACCATGTCGAGACAATGTCTTGACAGAAGGGTTCTGTTGACCCAGTTTCAGAAGCCCATGGTCCTCAGGGATTGCCCAGGCCGGGATCTGGAGGTGGGGCTCTGGCTTTTAAATTCAGAGCGGATCCCCACGAAGTTTTGGGACTTGGCCTGGCGTTGCTTTCACGGGAGACTGTATGTAAGGGACAACTTGAAGTACAGGAACTCTGATGATCGGGGTTGTCCCCGTGAGGAGTGTGGCGACGTGCTGGAAAGCATGGAGCATTTCCTCCTTCAGTGTCCCTTTAATGCAGAGGTTTACAACAGGGTGGGTGCTTCCATACGTTGGCCGCGGCTGGCGTCCCTTTCCTATGCCGAGTGGATTTATGGGGCGTTCAGATCCCTGGGTGGCCGAGAGCGGAGCACTTTATTCTTAGTTAGCGTAGTAGTCAGGTTTTACACGTGGAATGCACGGTGTTTAGTGTCGACGCAGCAGAAATCCCTCCCCTGGGATGAGGTGGTTAGTAACATCTTGGGTGACCTGGGGAAGGTGCGTTCTTTGGAGTTCGAGAGGTTGGGTGTGAGGAGGGCCTCTTGGCTTTGGAGGGGCTTCTCCTTTTAAAAACACACTCAAGGGAGAGTTGTTTTGTGTGTGAATGGTGGTAGGGATAGCATAAGGTGGTGTGGGTGTTGAGGGAGAGAAGTAGGGGTAGATAGGGTCAGGGAGGGTCAGTGAGAGGGACACATAGAGAGTTAGTCAAGTTAAGTTAGGTAGAGTAGGGATAGACGGGGATAGGTAGGGACAGTTTGTTAGGGACAGAAGTAGGGACAGTTTAGTTGATAAGAGACAGGGTGAATGTGTTGGTGGTAAAGGGACAGGGCCTCTTAGGGCTCCAGTTCCCTGGTGGTGGGCTATTGCATGACACAATAACTTTTTGTTTTGTAATAAAGTAATGATGGATATTGGGCTTACAGGCACCGAACTTGGGTCTTGCAGGGTAAGAAATGATTGAAAGAAATGTTAAGCTGATAGATTAATCCTGATAAGTTGAGTTATGGTTTATTTTTGTATATATTATGTATTTATGTGTTAATGTTGGCTGTTTTGAGTGTTTGTAGACATATAGTTGAATGTGGGGGAGTAGTTTAGGTTGGGAGGGGGTTGTTTTGGGGTGTTGGGGTTTTGGGGATTTGCAAAAAAAGGAAGGGCTTTGGGCAGAGAAAATGAACTCACCATGGACCCTATGGACCCGAGGAAAAAAGGAAAAAAAAAAAAAAGATTGTTGTGATGAAGGGCATAAAACTTTATATGGACCCGTTTTGATGTGAGGCCATGAAATTATGGACCTGAGGTGTGGTGGGGGGTGATAATAAAAAAAAAAAAAAAAAAAATGTGTGATATATATCTTAGGTAGTGTAATTTGCGTTTTGAGGCAGTGGGCCAAACTTTATGTCAGTAATTTCTTGTAAATTATGTAAATAGGTGTGAATGGGGTGGGAGGATGTGTGTGTGAATGTGGATGTAAGAATATGTTTGTTTTTTTTTTGTTTTGTTTTTTCTCTTCCCCTTTTATTTTAAAGAAGGTTCCTGCTGGGGGTCCTTGAAGAACTGGAAAGTTCTGGATGGACTTATGAGGGTGAGTTTCCACGGTCAGGAAACGCTGCGTGTTTGGCGCTGTGCGCTGGCGCAGCGCCAAACACGCAGCGTCCAGATGTTACAGCATAGTGGAGGGGATTTCAAGAAATCCCGTCTCCACTATGCGTAACAACACGCAGGTGGCAGACCTGCGTAAACGGACATGTGGCGCGTCTTTTCAGACCGCAGCATGTCCTCGCGTGTTGCGGCGACGGTGCGTCGCCGCAACAGAATTTCACACAGGGCTATGTAGCCCTGCGTTCTTTCCGGAGGTGTTCCGGAGGTGTCCTGAACACCTCCGGAAAGAGCGCGCGTCATAAAGGGGGCGGGGCTTAGATGGAGCGGAATTTCCGCTCCGTCCAAAGCGCTGTGGTTCCGGACCGTGGAACCACAGCCTAAAGAGTCTCGGACAATGGCGGATGGAAAGTGGATCATGTGCTGGCTCCTAGGTTTCAGTTATTTAACTATTTTCTTTAGTTTGTGTTTTTTATGTGGTCTTGGAGATAAGCTTTGGATTTTGTTTTTTATGTATATGTAATATGTATGTGTTTTGTAATTTTTTCAATAAAAAAAGAGTTCCAGCTTCACCCAGGAAGTGGAAGGGTGTGTGGCTGGAGGAGGAGGAAGCTGTGTGCAAGCTGCTTTGGAGCTAAGTGCCTGGGAAGGAGGATTTTTTTTTCTCTATCTGGACTACTACCTGCCCCTTTCCCAGGCAGAGAGACCTTCCCTGGGACTGAGCGTCGGGGCTGTGCCCCTGGCTCCCACCCCCCGGCAAGCTAGCTGGGGGTGGGGGCCTCACATACCATCTTGAGGCCCACGCTGCAGCAAGCCAGTCCCAGGGATGAATAAGAAAAAGACACCGGGGGGCCGCAAGGCTCCAGGATCCAGGACCCCTGAAGACGGGGCCGTGGCAGCTCCTTCTCCCGGTGAGGAAGCTGCGGGCAGAGGTGCGGCAGGAGCCCCCCCTAACATCTGGGGCTCCAAGGCTGCGGGAGAGCCGGCCACCATCTACGCCTCCCGCATCCATGCCCACCTCTGTGAATATGAGGAGGCAGCTAAGCAGCTGAGGAGACTCCGGGAGGAGTTGAGGGGAGTCCGAGTAACGGCAAAAAAAACGGCTCCCTGCCTCAAAGAGAGCGGAGGTATCTGCCACGGTCGAAAGGCTGAAGGGGAGATAAGAACGCTGGAGGAGAGGAGGAAGACCATCCTGGAGGGAAGCGGCCCCTTTGGGGAGAAGCTAAGGAACGATGACCGGTTCAGAGCCCTGACCGGTGGGTCTCCTGGGGGGTCAGGAGGCCCCAGCCAGGTGGAGGACGAGGAGGAGGAAAATGACGGAACATCTGCGCCAGCTCCACCTGAGGACCTGGTGGGTAAGAGCGCCCAGGACCTGGTGGGTAAGAGCTCCCAGGTATCGCGCAGCGGGATAGCCCCCGAACAAGTGGCTCTCCCAACGGACTCCAGTGACATGGAGGAAAGTGGGAGTGAGGGGGAGGATGGAGGGAGCGGGAGTAATAACGAGGGGGGCTGCCTCGTCCTACAGCAAGTGAGGCACATTTAGTCCCCAGCACGGTTTGGCACACTGTTGTTTGGGGACGAGGTCTGCCTCGAGGATGAGGCAAATGGGAAGAGGAGAAGGAGGCGTAAGGCGAAGCAAGTGGTGGAGGAGAAACTTGTTTTTGTCCCTCTTTCCGGGGCACCCCAGTCCCGTTGTGCGGAACCTGCTGCCCACCCCAGCTCGGGCCCTGTGGTGAGTCCGGAGCAAGGGAGTGGGGAGAGTAAGGTCTGCCTGGGTCTTGCTGTCACTTCTGGTGGTGGCAGTTCGGATTCAGGCAGCGATATGGAGGTCGGTGCCGGTACTGGTGGCGTTGGTGGTGTTGCTTGGGCTCAGTCCCCGGTGGCGGGGGGGGCTGGCCCAGCACCAGGTAAAGCCGGGGCCGCATCTCCAGCGGTGAGAGCAGCTTCTGGGCCCCCCACGAACGGGTCCGTTAAATCTGGATCACTTATGGGGGTCCAGAAGCATAGAAAGGGCGCGGATACTGCTGTAAAGCAGCAATTAAAAATCTGCAAGGTGTTGGTCGCTCCCCTGGAGGCAGCCGTGGTGAAGCCGGGGCACTCGGCACGTAGACCCCAAAAGGGGTCCGTGCGGGGGGCCCCACCACCACTGGATGCCGAAGGGGAGTGGCCAGCCTTGCCTACAGCAGGAGGTAGGTGCAGAGAGGCGGTGAAGGCCTGTGAGGGGGGCGTGGCCTCCCTGAATGTTGACCTGCCTGCAAAGGCAGAGGCATGCGGGGGGGGCGTGCCCTCCTCGGCCACAGTCCCGACCGCCGTGCTCGCATCATCTAGGGTGGGTGTGGCCTCGCAAGGGGCTGCTGCTCAGCCTGGAGTAGCTGTAGCCGGTGGGGGGCGTGGCCTCGGCGGCCGTGGCTCCGCCCACTGTGCCCGTGTCATCTGGGGTGGGCGTGGCTTCGAAAGGGGCTGCTACCCAGCCTGGAGTGGCTGTGGCCGGTGGGTGGGCGTGGCCTCGGCGGGTCCGCCGCCCTCTGACCTGCCCACCCATACCATCGGGTCTGCAGCCCCAAAAGCCGGTAGGGAGTTGTCGGGGTCCCCAACCCACTTACTGTCATCTGGTGATGCGGGGGCTCCGGCGCTCCAGGTAAAGCCGGCGGGGGAGGTGTGTGGAGGGCAGGGAGCGTTGGCAAGATCCGTCCCTGCCCTAGGAAGCACAGGGAAAGAAAAGAAAAAAAAAAAGTGGTTTCAGAGAGCTCAGGAGCTGCTGCTGCTTCCGAGCCCAGGCAGGGTGTACTAAGTGCACTCTGCTCTGGAGCATTTAAAGGGGCAGCAGCACTCCTGGGCAGAGGAAAAAAAAATGGAGACAATAACATCGTTATCCAGCCAGGGCCCCCAGCAGGAGGTTTGAAAAGCAGCAGCAAAGTAAAAGGCGATGTAAATATTGTAAATATTGTAAATAATGAAAATAATGAAAATAGTGTAAATAGTGTGAATAGTGTATATATGGATAGTGTGGATGATAGTGATGGATCAAGTGACAATTTTGAGGAGCTGTTTGCGGAGGTGGTGCATGGAGGTGTGAGTGATGGCGAGGGTGGTATGAATAGGGGAGTGAGTGCAGGAGTGAATGAAGGGGTGGATGCAGGGGTGAATGTGGGAGCAAGTGTGAGTGGGGTGGGGACTGGCCCGTCTGCCCCCCCAGCTGTGGCACCCAGGCATTCTTTTGCGGGGGTCACGGCTGGGGGTCGGGGAGGTTCCCGGGGGTTCTCAGGGGGTCTCCTCACCTCTGGACTCCGGGGACGGCGTTTTGCACCGCCATTTCCTGGAGGCCCTCAAAAGGGGAGAAAGATCAATAATGGTAGAGGGGAGGACGGTGGACTTGTCTTTCTGGATAGAGAGACATGGTTTAGCCGCCTTCCAAGAGAGAAGAGAGGGAGGGACTGTCTGGTCTCTCCCAACAGCCGGGCAAGGGCTGGTGAGGAGGAATGTGGTCCGTCTTCGGTGAGGGGGCAGTGAAGCTTGCCCACCCAGGAGTAGGGTGGTGGAGCTCCTCCTGAAGATGGGCTTCAGGGCAGATGACATCTTTGCCCTGATCCATCCCTCATCGGCCCGTTTCTTTGACATCAGCTTTGTTCGGCCAGAGGGGCTTGACCTCTTCTGGTCAAATTATGAGCTGGTGAAGGGGGAGCCCGGATGGCGAGGCTTCGTCGTACAGGTGGTGTCTCGCCAAAATTCCGTCAAGAGAGTGACCGTGGTGACATGTAACGAGTCACTCTCAGGCGTGGACATAATGACGTGGCTTTCCCGATATGGGGAAGTCACTGAGGTCCCAAAAAAGAACAGGGACGAGTTTGGTATTTGGTCGGGGGGCTGGACCTTCATGGTTAAGTTGAAGGTCTCAGGCGATACGGTCACCCACATCCCTTCCTCGGCATTCCTGGGAAGGGACAGGATCCTGGTCTTCTACCAGGGGCAGCCGAAGGTCTGTCACAAATGCGGCGATCCCCGCCACTTCAGCGCAATCTGCAAGGTGCAGAAATGTGCCTTGTATGGCGGGGTGGGTCTTCTCGCCGCTGTGTGCAGGGACATTCGGTGCAACCTGTGTGGTGACCTTGGTCACCCGTATAGCCGCTGCCCTCGCTCCTTCTCCAATACTGCTGCGGGCCCGGTGGGGGGAGACCGTGGGGGGGAAACCTCTGGCGGGGCTTCTTCTGTCGCGGCGAGTGGTGGTGGCGGGGAGGGGGCTGAGGGGCCGGTGAGGAAAGGCAAGGTCACCAGAGGCCCCTCATATCAGCGGAGGCAGGCGGCTCGCCAGGGGGGTAGGGAGCAGGTGGGGCCTCAGGTAACTGGAGTGATGCCTGCTCCTCCCTCTGGGTTGGTGGCTAAAGCCTCTGAGGCCCTGGGGGAGGAAGCGGTGAACGAGGAGATCAGGAGGATGGAGAGGGAGGATAAAGCGGCTGATTCAGACAGCTCCTCTCAATATGAAAGTGTTGATGAGGAAGTCTTAGAGCAGCCTACAGCATCAAAGGGTGTAAAAAAACGTAACAACAGGAGGGGGAGGAAGAGGCTGAATAAATCTTCCAAATCCCCCCACCCCTGACCGTGACAGTACCAACGGAAGGGCCCATCGTTCACCCTCTGATCACACTCTCCAACCGGTTCCAGGCCCTCTGCTAAAGAGTCGCCGGACGAGGGCAGGGGACTGGGGGCGGCATCGGGGGGTCTTTTAGGGGATGGCGGAGTCCAACCCTTGGGGGACGTTGTTTCTCCCAAGGGGGGGACAGACCTGGAGTCCGGAGGTGAGGACACCAGGGGAGGAGGGATGGACACCTCGTCCACCTTAAAAAGGAACGGTTCCGACTCCTCCCCAGAGGGTGGTGGGAGTGGGGTGGGTAAGAAGAAGGCCGTCGAGCTTGATCACTCATGATGGCTGAACTCGCCCCGTTGACGCTGGCGTCCATTAATGTCGCCAGCATTAAGTCAGATGCGGCTAGATTTACGGCCTTTGATTTTCTCACCCGAATTGAGGCTGAAATTTTATTTTTGCAGGAGACCAGACTAACTGACATGGGGGCCATACATAAAGCAAGGAGAGAGTGGAGGTGTGGGCCCTCATACTGGTCTCTTGCGGCTGAGCCGTATAGCGGGGTGGCAGTCCTCTTTAAGACTGCAGATGTGGAATGCAGACAAGTGATCGAGCTAGAAATGGGGAGGTGCCTGGTCCTTGACGTCTTCATGAGGGGACAAGAGCTGCGGCTCATAAACATCTATGGTCCACAATCAAAGTGGGACCGGACATGTCTCTTCCTGAGGATTAAGCCCTTTCTTTTTACAAGCCGGCAGGTGGTCTTCGGTGGGGACTTCAACACCATTACGAGGTCCCGTGATCGGGGGGGTCCTGGAGATCGCCTGGCTTATGACAGCGTCGCGCTCAATAGCATAGCCAGTGAAGCTCGCCTGGTGGATGTCCACATCCGGCACACCCCAGGTCACGGGGGTTTCACCTATCATAGGGGTAGCTGTAGTTCTAGAATAGACAGGTTTTTTTTAAAGGAGGATGCCATCTTTTCTGCTGTGTCCGCCGTTGAGGTGGAGTTCTCCGATCACTGTCTAATTTTCTTTTCTCTGAATGTTGCAGAAACTCCCCGGATGGGAAGAGGGCTGTGGAAGCTGAATTCGTCCCTGCTGGAAGAAGCGAATGTGAGACAATCCTTTGAGGATTTTCTTCAGAGCCAGGTACCGCTTTTGGATCTCTGTAGTAGTAAGTCAGAGTGGTGGGAGATCTTTAAAAAGCGGGTGGCGGGGTTCTTCCGCAAGCTCTCGAGCCTCAGGAGTCTGAACAGGCATCGCTTGTATCAGGCTCTGGGGAGGAAACTCGAGCAGCTCGTCTCGACTGGAGGTGACCGTGAGGAAATCTCCAGAGTGAAGTCTTTGCTTAAGAGGTAGCAAATAAACTCAGAACTCAACTTCAGAAGTTGAGTTCTGAGTTTATTTGCTATATTTATATGGTGTGGGAACCTACTCAGATACTCCTATACGGCTGTGGACATGATTATTCACTTTGCTTTGCTTAAGAGGTGTCAGTATGATAGGCACACATCTTTGGTTTTTGAGAGGGATTTCGGGAAGTACCGCTCACCCGACCCCTACAGGAACTGTAAGATGTCAGTGAATTGTAAAATGGTGACAGGACTAATCGATAGTACAGGGTCCCTGAACAGATCCAAATCAGGGATCCTGGAGGTGGTCAGGTCCTTTTACTCACACCTCTTGGGAAAGAGGGATCTAGATCGGGATGAGATGTCAGCTTTCCTGGCTGAAACCATCCCTGAGCCAGGGGATGATCCCTCTCTTAGTGTTTTGGCAGAAGCAATCAGGGAAGAGGAAGTGAGACTGGCCATTGATGGGCTTCGGCCCAAAAAATCGCCAGGTCCGGATGGCTTAACATCCAAATTTTATAAGACCTTTAGGGACTCCTTGGTCCCCCTCTTGACTGGGGTGTTCAATGAGTGTCTTTCCTTGGGTACTCTTCCCGGTTCAATGAGGAGGTCAGCCCTGATTATTCTGTCAAAGGGTAAAGACTCGTCCCGTATTGAGAACTTGTGTCCCATAGCGCTTCTCAATACGGACCAGAAGGTTCTGGCGAAGGTGTTGTTTAATCGACTGGTCAAGTTTGCACCCCGGCTCCTTTTGGGGGCCCAGCACTGCTCTGTTCCAGGCCGCAGTACTTTTAGTGCTGTGCTCGGTGTCCGGGAGGCAGTGGAGCAGGGTAGGGCAGGTCACTGGAAGGGGTATCTACTGTCATTAGACCAAGCAAAAGCCTTTGACCGGGTTAACCATGAGTACCTCTGGTCTGTCCTTTTAAGGTACGGTCTGCCTGGGAGGTTTGTAAATTGGCTAGAGATCTTGTACCAAGGGGCTGAGACTTTCCCGCTCGTGAATGGTTGGTCAGGGCACCCTTTTGAGGTGGGTTCTGGGGTCCGTCAGGGCTGTCCTCTGAGCCCACTTTTATACGCGTTCGCGATCGATCCCTTCCTGAGGAGGGTAGATCGTGGACCGTTGGTGGGAGTCGGGATGGACCAGGCGGGCTCTGGGCCTCCTTTGAGGGTAGTGGCGTACGCTGACGATGTTTCCCTTTTCGTGTCCTCGAGAGGGGAGGCGGATTGGGTCATGTCCGAGGTCGTGCGTTACTCGGAGGCATCCGGGTCCATGATCAACCGGGAAAAGTGTGAGAGTCTCTGGCTGGGAGGGGGAGATCCTAGTTTTGATCTCCCGGGCACCCTTCCAGAGCCCCAGGCCTCCGCCAAAATTCTAGGCATCGAATTTGGTCCCGGGGACTACCCCCAGCAAAATTGGGAGGGCAGACTCAGGATTGCCGCCCAAAAGGTAGACCAGTGGAAGGGTTGGTCTTTAACCCTGAGGGAAAGGGTTGGCTTGGCTAAAGGCTTTCTGCTTCCTTTGTTAATTTACTTGAGCAGTGTGTGCATCTTGCCAGAGCCTCTCTGGACATGGGTTTACAGCCTGTTCTTCCAGCTGTTATGGGGGAATAGGCTCAACCTAATCAAGAGAAAGGTCACGTACCGTACGAGGAGACTAGGTGGGTTGGGTATGGTCAACCCAGTAGTGTTCTTAGTGAACACCTTTCTTAAAGCCAATATTTCCAACCTCTGGCTAGAGAGGGCTCCTCCGTGGGTATTCTCCTGCAGGGGTTGGTTTCGGCCTTTCTTCCAGGAATGGGAGACAGGAGGGCAAGTGAAGGATCTCCGTACACCTCACGGACATCTCCCGGCTTACGCTACCCCGGTTCTGAAGGTAATCCGCCGGTGGGGTCTGGAAGTGAGGGAAATCAGGACCATGTCGAGACAATGTCTTGACAGAAGGGTTCTGTTGACCCAGTTTCAGAAGCCCATGGTCCTCAGGGATTGCCCAGGTCGGGATCTGGAGGTGGGGCTCTGGCTTTTAAATTCAGAGCGGATCCCCACGAAGTTTTGGGACTTGGCCTGGCGTTGCTTTCACGGGAGACTGTATGTAAGGGACAACTTGAAGTACAGGAACTCTGATGATCGGGGTTGTCCCCGTGAGGAGTGTGGCGACGTGCTGGAAAGCATGGAGCATTTCCTCCTTCAGTGTCCCTTTAATACAGAGGTTTACAACAGGGTGGGTGCTTCCATACGTTGGCCGCGGCTGGCGTCCCTTTCCTATGCCGAGTGGATTTATGGGGCGTTCAGATCCCTGGGTGGCCGAGAGCGGAGCACTTTATTCTTAGTTAGCGTAGTAGTCAGGTTTTACACGTGGAATGCACGGTGTTTAGTGTCGACGCAGCAGAAATCCCTCCCCTGGGATGAGGTGGTTAGTAACATCTTGGGTGACCTGGGGAAGGTGCGTTCTTTGGAGTTCGAGAGGTTGGGTGTGAGGAGGGCCTCTTGGCTTTGGAGGGGCTTCTCCTTTTAAAAACACACTCAAGGGAGAGTTGTTTTGTGTGTGAATGGTGGTAGGGATAGCATAAGGTGGTGTGGGTGTTGAGGGAGAGAAGTAGGGGTAGATAGGGTCAGGGAGGGTCAGTGAGGGGGACACATAGAGAGTTAGTCAAGTTAAGTTAGGTAGAGTAGGGATAGACGGGGATAGGTAGGGACAGTTTGTTAGGGACAGAAGTAGGGACAGTTTAGTTGATAAGAGACAGAGTGAATGTGTTGGTGGTAAAGGGACAGGGCCTCTTAGGGCTCCAGTTCCCTGGTGGTGGGCTATTGCATGACACAATAACTTTTTGTTTTGTAATAAAGTAATGATGGATATTGGGCTTACAGGCACCGAACTTGGGTCTTGCAGGGTAAGAAATGATTGAAAGAAATGTTAAGCTGATAGATTAATCCTGATAAGTTGAGTTATGGTTTATTTTTGTATATATTATGTATTTATGTGTTAATGTTGGCTGTTTTGAGTGTTTGTAGACATATAGTTGAATGTGGGGGAGTAGTTTAGGTTGGGAGGGGGTTGTTTTGGGGTGTTGGGGTTTTGGGGATTTGCAAAAAAAGGAAGGGCTTTGGGCAGAGAAAATGAACTCACCATGGACCCTATGGACCCGAGGAAAAAAGGAAAAAAAAAAAAGATTGTTGTGATGAAGGGCATAAAACTTTATATGGACCCGTTTTGATGTGAGGCCATGAACTTATGGACCTGAGGTGTGGTGGGGGGTGATAATAAAAAAAAAAAAAAAATGTGTGATATATATCTTAGGTAGTGTAATTTGCGTTTTGAGGCAGTGGGCCAAACTTTATGTTAGTAATTTCTTGTAAATTATGTAAATAGGTGTGAATGGGGTGGGAGGATGTGTGTGTGAATGTGGATGTAAGAATATGTTAGTTTTTTTTTTGTTTTGTTTTTTCTCTTCCCATTTTATTTTAAAGAAGGTTCCTGCTGGGGGTCCTTGAAGAACTGGAAAGTTCTGGATGGACTTATGAGGGTGAGTTTCCACGGTCAGGAAACGCTGCGTGTTTGGCGCTGTGCGCTGGCGCAGCGCCAAACACGCAGCGTCCAGATGTTACAGCATAGTGGAGGGGATTTCAAGAAATCCCGTCTCCACTATGCGTAACAACACGCAGGTGGCAGACCTGCGTAAACGGACATGTGGCGCGTCTTTTCAGACCGCAGCATGTCCTCGCGTGTTGCGGCGACGGTGCGTCGCCGCAACAAATTTCACACAGGGCTATGTAGCCCTGCGTTCTTTCCGGAGGTGTTCCGGAGGTGTCCTGAACACCTCCGGAAAGAGCGCGCGTCATAAAGGGGGCGGGGCTTAGACAGAGCGGAATTTCCGCTCCGTCCAAAGCGCTGTGGTTCCGGACCGTGGAACCACAGCCTAAAGAGTCTCGGACAATGGCGGATGGAAAGTGGATCATGTGCTGGCTCCTAGGTTTCAGTTATTTAACTATTTTCTTTAGTTTGTGTTTTTTATGTGGTCTTGGAGATAAGCTTTGGATTTTGTTTTTTATGTATATGTAATATGTATGTGTTTTGTAATTTTTTCAATAAAAAAAGAGTTCCAGCTTCACCCAAGAAGTGGAAGGGTGTGTGGCTGGAGGAGGAGGAAGCTGTGTGCAAGCTGCTTTGGAGCTAAGTGCCTGGGAAGGAGGATTTTTTTTTCTCTATCTGGACTACTACCTGCCCCTTTCCCAGGCAGAGAGACCTTCCCTGGGACTGAGCGTCGGGGCTGTGCCCCTGGCTCCCACCCCCCGGCAAGCTAGCTGGGGGTGGGGGGCCTCACATACCATCTTGAGGCCCACGCTGCAGCAAGCCAGTCCCAGGGATGAATAAGAAAAAGACACCGGGGGGCCGCAAGGCTCCAGGATCCAGGACCCCTGAAGCCGGGGCCGTGGCAGCTCCTTCTCCCGGTGAGGAAGCTGCGGGCAGAGGTGCGGCAGGAGCCCCCCCTAACATCTGGGGCTCCAAGGCTGCGGGAGAGCCGGCCACCATCTACGCCTCCCGCATCCATGCCCACCTCTGTGAATATGAGGAGGCAGCTAAGCAGCTGAGGAGACTCCGGGAGGAGTTGAGGGGAGTCCGAGTAACGGCAAAAAAACGGCTCCCTGCCTCAAAGAGAGCGGAGGTATCTGCCACGGTCGAAAGGCTGAAGGGGGAGATAAGAACGCTGGAGGAGAGGAGGAAGACCATCCTGGAGGGAAGCGGCCCCTTTGGGGAGAAGCTAAGGAACGATGACCGGTTTCAGAGCCCTGACCGGTGGGTCTCCTGGGGGGTCAGGAGGCCCCAGCCAGGTGGAGGACGAGGAGGAGGAAAATGACGAACATCTGCGCCAGCTCCACCTGAGGACCTGGTGGGTAAGAGCGCCCAGGACCTGGTGGGTAAGAGCTCCCAGGTATCGCGCAGCGGGATAGCCCCCGAACAAGTGGCTCTCCCACCGGACTCCAGTGACATGGAGGAAAGTGGGAGTGAGGGGGAGGATGGAGGGAGCGGGAGTAATAACGAGGGGGGCTGCCTCGTCCTACAGCAAGTGAGGCACATTTAGTCCCCAGCACGGTTTGGCACACTGTTGTTTGGGGACGAGGTCTGCCTCGAGGATGAGGCAAATGGGAAGAGGAGAAGGAGGCGTAAGGCGAAGCAAGTGGTGGAGGAGAAACTTGTTTTTGTCCCTCTTTCCGGGGCACCCCAGTCCCGTTGTGCGGAACCCGCTGCCCACCCCTGCTCGGGCCCTGTGGTGAGTCCGGAGCAAAGGAGCGGGGAGAGTAAGGTCTGCCTGGGTCTTGCTGTCACTTCTGGTGGTGGCAGTTCGGATTCAGGCAGCGATATGGAGGTCGGTGCCGGTACTGGTGGCGTTGGTGGTGGTGCTTGGGCTCAGTCCCCGGTGGCAGGGGGGGCTGGCCCAGCACCAGGTAAAGGTAAAGCAGGGGCCGCATCTCCAGCGGTGAGAGCAGCTTCTGGGCCCCCCACGAACGGGTCCGTTAAATCTGGATCACTTATGGGGGTCCAGAAGCATAGAAAGGGCGGCGATACTGCTGTAAAGCAGCAATTAAAAACCTGCAAGGTGTTGGTCGCTCCCCTGGAGGCAGCCGTGGTGAAGCCGGGGCACTCGGCACGTAGATCCCAAAAGGGGTCCGTGCGGGGGGCCCCACCACCACTGGATGCCGAAGGGGAGTGGCCAGCCTTGCCTACAGCAGGAGGTAGGTGCAGAGAGGCGTGAAGGCCTGTGAGGGGGGCGTGGCCTCCCTTAATGTTGACCTGCCTGCAAAGGCAGAGGCATGCGGGGGGGGCGTGCCCTCCTCGGCCACAGTCCCGCCCGCCGTGCTCGCATCATCTAGGGTGGGTATGGCCTCGCAAAGGGCTGCTGCCCAGCCTGGAGTAGCTGTAGCCAGTGGGGGGCGTGGCCTCGGCGGCCGTGGCTCCGCCCACTGTGCCCGTGTCATCTGGGGTGGGCGTGGCCTCAAAAGGGGCTGCTGCCCAGCCTGGAGTCACTGTGGCCGGTGGGGGGGCGTGGCCTCGGCGGGTCCGCCGCCCTTCGTCCTGCCCACCCATACCATCGGTTCTGCGACCCCGAAAGCCGGTAGGGAGTTGTCGGGGTCCCCAGCCCACTTACCGTCATCTGGTGGTGCGGGGGCTCCGGCGCTCCTGATGAAGCCGGCAGGGGAGGTGTGTGGAGGGCAGGGTACGGTGGCCAGGTCCGTCCCTGCCCTAGGAAGCACAGACAAGGGAAAAAAAAATGGATACCGGAGAGCACAGGAGCTGCTGCTGCTCCCGAGCCCAGGCAGGGTGTACTAAGTGCACTCTGCTCTGGAGCATTTAAAGGGGCAGCAGCACTCCTGGGCAGAAGAGGAAAAAAAAGTGGCAGTAACACCGCAATCCAGCCAGGGCCCCCAGCAGGAGGAGTTGAAAGCAACAATGGTAAAGGCAATACTAAAGGCAATGTAAATAATGTAAATAATGTAAATAATATGAATAGTGTATACAGTCATTGCCAAAAGTTTTGAGAATGACACAAATATTATATTTTCACATGATCTGCTGCCCTCTGGTTTTTATGTGTGTTTGACAGATGTTTTTATCACAGACAGAAATATAATAATTGCAAACATATGAGTAACAAAAGCTTATATTGACAGTTAGAATGAGTTAATGCAGCAAGTCAATATTTGCAGTGTTGACCCTTCTTCTTCAGGACCTCTGCAATTCTCCCTGGCATGCTCTCAATCAACTTCTGGACCAAATCCTGACTGATAGCAGTCCATTCTTGCACAATCAATGCTTTCATTTTGTCAGAATTTTTAGGTTTTTGTTTGTCCACCCGTCTCTTGATAATTGACCACAAGTTCTCAATGGGATTAAGATCTGGGGAGTTTCCAGGCCATGGACCCAAAATCTCTATGTTTTGTTCCCTGAGCCATTTAGTTATCACATTTGCTTTATGGCAAGGTGCTCCATCATGCTGGAAAAGGCATTGTTGATCGCCAAACTGCTCTTGGAGGGTTGGGAGAAGTTGCTCTTGGAGGACATTCTGGTACCATTCTTTATTCATGGCTGTGTTTTTAGGCAAGACTGTGAGAGAGCCGATTCCCTTGGCTGAGAAGCAACCCCACACATGAATGGTTTCAGGATGCTTAACAGTTGGCATGAGACAAGACTGGTGGTAGCGCTCACCTTGTCTTCTCCGAATGAGGCGTTTTCCTGATGTCCCAAACAATCGAAAAGGGGATTCATCAGAGAAAATAACTTTACCCCAGTCCTCAGCAGTCCACTGCCTGTACCTTTTGCAGAATATCAGTCTGTCCATGATGTTTTTTCTGGAGAGAAGTGGCTTCTTTGCTGCCCTCCTTGAGATCAGGCCTTGCTCCAAGAGTCTCCGCCTCACAGTGCGTGCAGATGCACTCACACCTGCCTGCTGCCATTCCTGAGCAAGCTCTGCACTGCTGGTAGCCTGATCCCGCAGCTGAAACACTTTTAAGAGACGGTCCTGGCGCTTGCTGGTCTTTCTTGGGCGCCCTGAAGCCTTTTTGGCAACAATGGAACCTCTCTCCTTGAAGTTCTTGATGATGCGATAGATTGTTGACTGAGGTGCAATCTTTCTAGCTGCGATACTCTTCCCTGTTAGGCCATTTTTGTGCATTGCAATGATGACTGCACGTGTTTCTTTAGAGATAACCATGGTTAACAGAAGAGAAACAATGATGCCAAGCACCAGCCTCCTTTTAAAGTGTCCAGTGGTGTCATTCTTACTTAATCATGACAGATTGATCTCCAGCCATGTCCTCATCAACACCCACACCTGTGTTAATGGAGCAATCACTGAAAAGAGGTTAGCTTGTCCTTTTAAGGCAGGGCTGCAATGATGTTGAAATGTGTTTTGGGGGATAAAGTTCATTTTCTAGCCAAATATTGACTTTGCAAGTAATTGCTGTTAAGCTGATCACTCTTTATAACATTCTGGAGTATATGCAAATTGCCTTTAGAAAAAGTGAAGCAGTAGACTTTGTAAAAATTAATATTTGTGTCATTCTCAAAACTTTTGGCCATGACTGTATATGGATAGTGAGGATGATAGTGATGGTGTGAGTGACATTTTTGAGGAACTTTTTGCAGAGGTGGTGCATGGAAGTGTGAATGATGGCAAAAGTGGTATGAATGAGGGAGTGAGTGTGGGAGTGAATGCAGGGGTGGATGCAGGAGTGAATGTGGGAGCAAGTGTGAGTGGGGTGGGGGCTGGCCCATCTGCCCCCCCAGCCGTGGCACCCAGGCGTTCATTTGCGGGGGTCGCGGCTGGGGGTCGGGGAGGCTCCCGGGGGGGTTCTCAGGGGGTCTCCTCACCTCTGGACTCCGGGGACGGCGTTTTGCACCGCCGTTTCCTTGAGGACCTCAAAAGGGGAGAAAGGTCAATAATAGTAGAGGGGAGGACGGTGGACTTGTCTTTCTGGATAGAGAGGCATGGTTTGGCTGCCTTCCAAGAGAGAAGAGAGGGAGGGACTGTCTGGTCTCTCCCAACAGCCGGGCAAGGGCCGGTGAGGAGGAATGTGGTCCGTCTTCGGTGGGGGGGCAGTGAAGCTTGCCCACCCAGGAGCAGGGTGGTGGAGCTCCTCCTGAAGATGGGCTTCAGGGCAGATGACATCTTTGCCCTGATCCATCCCTCATCGGCCCGTTTCTTTGACATCAGCTTTGTTCGGCCAGAGGGGCTTGAGCTCTTCTGGTCGAATTATGAGCTGGTGAAGGGGGAGCCCGGATGGCGAGGCTTCGTCGTACAGGCGGTGTCTCGCCAGAATTCCGTCAAGAGAGTGACCGTGGTGACATGTAAAGAGTCACTCTCAGGCGTGGACATAGTGACGTGGCTTTCCCGTTATGGGGAAGTCACCGACGTCCCAAAAAAGAACAGGGACGAGTTTGGTATTTGGTCGGGGGGCTGGACCTTCATGGTTAAGTTGAAGGTCTCAGGCGATACGGTCACCCACATCCCTTCCTCGGCATTCCTGGGAAGGGACAGATCCTGGTCTTCTACCAGGGGCAGCCGAAGGTCTGTCACAAATGCGGCGATCCCCGCCACTTCAGCGCAAGCTGCAAGGTGCAGAAATGTGCCTTGTGTGGCGGGGTGGGTCATCTCGCCACTATGTGTAGGGACATTCGGTGCCACCTGTGTGGTGACCTTGGTCACCCGTATAGCCGCTGTCCTCTCTCCTTCTCCGGTACTGCTGCGGGCCCGGTGGGGGGAGACCGTGGGAGGGAAACCTCCGGCGGGTCTTCCTCTGTCGCGGCGGGCGGTGGTGGCGGGGAGGGGGCTGAGGGGCCAGTGAGGAAAGGCAAGGTCACTAGAGGCCCCTCATATCAGCGGAGGCAGGCGGCTCGCCATGGGGGTAAGGAGCGGGTGGAACACCGGGTAGCCGGGCTGATGCCTGCTCCTCCCTCTAGGTTGGTGGCTAAAGCCTCTGAGGCCCTGAGGGAGGAAGCGGTGAACGAGGAGATCAGGAGGATGGAGAGGGAGGATAAAGCGCTGACTCAGACAACTCCTCTCAATATGAAAGTGTTGATGAGGAAGTCTTAGAGCAGCCTACAACATCAATGGGTGGGAAGAAATGTAACAACAGGAGGGGGAGGAAGAGGCTGAACAAGTCTTCTAAATCCCCCACACCCCCGACCGTGAGGGTACCAACGGAAGGGCCCACCGTTCCCCCTCTGATCACACTCTCCAACCGGTTCCAAGCCCTTGGAGACTCTGCTAAAGAGTCGCAGGACGAGGGCAAGGGGCCGGGGGCGGCATCGGAGGGTCCTTCAGGGGATGGCGGAGTCCAACCCTTGGGGGACATTGTTTCTCCCAAGGGGGGGACAGACCCGGAGTACGGAGGTGAGGACACCATGGGAGGAGGAATGGACACCTCGACCACTTTAAAGAGGAAGAGTTTTGACTCCTCCCCAGAGGGTGGTGGGAGCGGGGTGGGTAAGAAGAAGGCCGTCGAACTTGATCACTCATGATGGCTGAACTCGCCCCGTTGACGCTGGCGTCCATTAATGTCGCCAGCATTAAGTCAGATGCGGCTAGATTTACGGCCTTTGATTTTCTCACCCGAATTGAGGCTGAAATTTTATTTTTGCAGGAGACCAGACTAACTGACACGGGGGCCATACATAAAGCACGGAGAGAGTGGAGGTGCGGGCCCTCATACTGGTCTCTTGCGGCTGAGTCGTATAGCGGGGTGGCAGTCCTCTTTAAGACTGCAGATATGGAATGCAGACGAGTGATTGAGCTAGAAATGGTGAGGTGCCTGGTCCTTGACGTCTTAATGAGGGGACAAGAGCTGCGGCTCATAAACATCTACGGCCCATAGTCAAAGTGGGACCGGAAATGTCTCTTCCTGAAGATTCAGCCCTTTCTAATTACAGTGGTCTTCGGTGGGGACTTCAACAGCATTACGAGGTCCCGTGATCGGGGGGGTCCTGGAGATCGCCTGGCTTATGACAGCGTCGCGCTTAATAGCATAGCCAGTGAAGCTCGCCTTGTGGATGTCCACATCCGGCACACCCCAGGCCACGGGGGTTTCACCTATCATAGGGGTAGCTGTAGATCTAGAATAGACAGGCTTTTTTTAAAGGAGGATGCCATCTTTTCTGCTGTGTCCGCCGTTGAGGTGGAGTTCTCCGATCACTGTCTAATTTTCTTTTCTCTGAATGTTGCAGAGACTCCCCGGATGGGAAGAGGGCTGTGGAAGCTGAATTCGTCCCTGCTGGAAGAAGCGGACGTGAGACAATCCTTTGAGGATTTTCTTCAGAGCCAGGTACCGCTTTTGGATCTCTGTAGTAGTAAGTCAGAGTGGTGGGAGATCTCCAAAAAGCGGGTGGCGGGGTTCTTCCGCCAGCTCTCGAGCCTCAGGAGTCTGAACAGGCATCGCTTGTATCGGGCTATGGGGAGGAAACTCGAGCAGCTCGTCTCGACTGGAGGTGATCGTGAGGAAATCTCCAGAGTGAAGTCTTTGCTTAAGAGGTGTCAGTATGATAGGCACACATCTTTGGTTTTTGAGAGGGATTTCGGGAAGTACCGCTCACCCGACCCCTCCAGGAATTGTAAGATGTCAGTGAATTGTAAGATGGTGACAGGACTGATCGACAGTACGGGGTCCCTGAACAGATCCAAATCAGAGATCCTGGAGGTGGTCAGGTCCTTTTACTTACGCCTCTTGGGGAAGAGGGATCTGGATCGGGATGAGATGTCGGCTTTCCTGGCGGAAACCATCCCTGAGCCAGTGGATGATCCCTCTCTTGGTGTTTTGGCAGAAGCAATCAGGGAAGAGGAAGTGAGACTGGCCATTGATGGGCTTCGGCCCAAAAAATCGCCAGGTCCGGATGGCTTAACATCCGAGTTCTATAGGACCTTTAGGGACTCCTTGGTCCCCCTCTTGACTGGGGTGTTTAATGAGTGTCTTTCCTCGGTTACTCTTCCCGGTTCAATGAGAAGGTCAGCCCTGATTATTCTGTCAAAGGGTAAAGACTCGTCCCGTATTGAGAATTGGCGTCCTATAGCGCTTCTCAATACGGACCGGAAGGTTCTGGCGAAGGTGTTGTTTAATCGGTTGGTCAAGTTTGCACCCCGGCTCCTTTCGGAGGCCCAGCACTGCTCTGTTCCAGGCAGCAGCACTTTTAGTGCTGTGCTCGGTGTCCGAGAGGCAGTGGAGCAGGGTAGGGCGGGTCACTGGAAGGGGTATCTACTGTCGTTAGATCAAGCAAAAGCCTTTGACTGGGTTAACCATGAGTACCTCTGGTCTGTCCTTTTAAGGTACGGTCTGCCTGGGAGGTTTGTAAATTGGTTAGAGATCTTGTACCAAGGGGCTGAGACTTTCCCGCTCGTGAACGGTTGGTCAGGGCGCCCTTTTGAGGTGGGTTCTGGGGTCCGTCAGGTTGTCCTCTGAGCCCACTTTTATACGCGTTCGCGATCGATCCCTTCCTGAGGAGGGTAGATCGTGGACCATTGGTGGGAGTTGGGATGGACCAGGCGGGCTCTGGGCCCCCTCTGAGGGTGGTGGCGTACGCTGACGATGTTTCCCTTTTCGTATCCTCGAGAGGGGAGGCGGATTGGTTCATGTCTGAGGTCGTGCGTTACTCGGAGGCATCCGGGTCCATGATCAACCGGGAAAAGTGTGAGAGTCTCTGGCTGGGAGAGGGAGATCCTAGTTTTGATCTCCCGGGCACCCTTCCAGAGCCCCAGGCCTCCGCCAAAATTCTAGGCATCGAATTTGGCCCCGGGGACTACCCCCAGCAAAATTGGGAGGGCAGACTCAAGATTGCCACCCAAAAGGTGGACCAGTGGAAGGGTTGGTCTTTAACCCTGAGGGAAAGGGTTAGCTTGGCCAAAGGCTTTCTGCTTCCCTTGTTAATTTACCTGGGCAGTGTGTGCATCTTGCCAGAACCTCTCTGGACACGGGTTTACAGCCTGTTCTTCCAGCTGTTATGGGGAAATAGGCTCAACCTAATCAAGAGAACGGTCACGTACCGTACGAGGAGACTAGGTGGGTTGGGTATGGTCAACCCAGTAGTGTTCTTAGTGAACACCTTTCTTAAAGCCAATATTTCCAACCTCTGGCTGGAGAGGGCTCCTCCGTGGGTATTCTCCTGCAGGGGTTGGTTTCGTCCCTTCTTCCAGGAATGGGAGACAGGAGGGCAAGTGAAGGATCTCCGTACACCTCACGGACATCTCCCGGCTTACGCTACCCCGGTTCTGAAGGTAATCCGCCGGTGGGGTCTGGAAATGAGGGAAATCAGGACCATGTCGAGACAATGTCTTGACAGAAGGGTTCTGTTGACCCATTTCCAGAAGCCCCTGGTCTTCAGGGATTGCCCAGGCCGGGATCTGGAGGTGGGGCTTGGGCTTTTAGGCCGGGGTCACACTGGCGACAAAATCGGACGACTGCAATGCGATGAAATATCGCATTGCAGTCGGACCTATGTTAATCTATGGAGCAGCTCCCAGTATCAGATTTTTTGTGGTCCGTTTTAAACGTCCGAGTGCAATCGCAGCATGCTGCGATTGTCACTGATTGTGGGTCGACTATCGCCAATGCAAGTCTATGGGAGCGATGAAAAATCGGATTACAAACGGACCGCACGTGTGACTTGCGATTAAATCGCACAACTTTTCCAGGTGACAGGAAACTGCCTTTGAATTTCTCAGGAAGCCTTTACATGCTAATTAGCTAAGCACATCTTAAAAAACAACAGGAAGAATGCCTACACGGAGTCCAGAAACATGGCATCTAGCCACATCAATGTGGAACTCCTCATTGTATTGGTGCAGGAGAGGCCTGAATTGTGGGACCAGCGTGATTCCAACTACAGCAATCGGACGCGCAAAGAGGCGGCATGGAAAACTATATGTGTGCATATTTTTCCGGACTATAATGAGAGATCCAGGGAGGACAAAGAGCGACTTAGTAAGTACCACATGTAACGGTTTTCACAATTTGTAAAAAATTAATTTTTGCAAATAAGAATCTAGCCTTATGTGTTGAAATGCTATTTAAAACGCACCATTATCGACCTCTTACTATTTAGAAGTACACATTGCTGTGTGTGTAGTCCAAAAATATCCATGTATATTTAAATATCATCGATGCTTCGGCATCTATTGACTACCACATTTTGTAGTTATCTTCACCTCAGATGTAGTGTTTTGGTGATAAAATTCTAACTGATTGAGGCGTTTAGTAAAGGGCCAAGCATTTTTTAAAATGTATGTTAGTGCTTATAACATGGATACTTCTGGTTGTATGTTGATGTGTTTTAATATTGTAAATCACATCACACATGACCAGTATTTAAATGTTCAGTGTTGCCTATTTTTGTTTTTGCCTTATTAAATAGATATCAGTCATTAAAAGCGTTATGCTCTTCTTAAATTTGTAGTGAATGATGTGACAAGGCGATGGCGTAGTTGTCGTGACTGCTACCGAGGGAGAGGCAGTTTAGAGATCGGAGTGGGGCTTCAGCATCTAAGAAGAGGAAGTACCTCTATTTTGATAGACTAAACTTCCTTGAGCCAGTGTTGGATCTGCGACCGTAAGTGCATGTGTGTTGAACGACTTTCATGTTTATAATTTTGTTATTTTTTAATTTAATTATTTTTTTGCTTTTTTATATTCCTAGAACTGAGTCAAACCTAACTGAGAGGGAGACGGGGTCTGACTCAGAAGTGGTTATCGACCCAATTGGTGATGGAGAAGAGGAGGCAGGCCCTTCCTCAGCAGCATGTGGGTCCACCCAAGCAGCACCAACAACAGCTGCAGGAGCTGAGGATTCCCAGACACTGCATCTGGAAAATGAGGATCTACCTCAGAGCAGCAGCCCTAATAGGGCTCAAGATGTATCTCCTCCTCCTTCCCAACTCACAAGGCGAGGTAGACGGCGGCGAGAAGGAGTGGGTTCTGTCTCAAGGAGGCAGGTGGACTGAGGAGTTCTGGACTATTTGTCCAGTGTAGGTAAAGATGATGGTGAGGAGGCATTTTGCCGCAGTCTGGCCCCTTATCTCCGGGCTACTCAAATACAGCACAGACTGAGGATCAGAAGTGGACTGCAGATTGTGTTGGAAGCTGGATCAGGCCCTAATGATCCCACCAACTACTAGATTATCTTCATAGATGGGTGGTTGGTCCAGAAAATTTAGGGAGGTTGGTAGCACCAATTCCAGCACAATCTGCTTCTGCCTCTGATCCTCCTCCTCCTCTCATCATCATCATCATCCTCCTCCTCCACCTCATCATCATCATCATCCTCCTCCTCCACCTCCTCCTTCTTGCAACAAAACCCAACTCCTCCTACTGCATCTCATTCTTTGTATGGAGCTTCCCAGCTCCAAACAATGGGACAGAGTGGCCATGCACAATATGCCCACTCTAACATACCCAATGTTGTTGGCTGGCCACAACATGGATATGTTAGACATGGGCATATTGGGGGTCACTCTGCTAGTGCTCAGTCATATCTATATGACTATGAGCATCAATTCCCTATGTACCCCTACCCACAAGGCCTTCATGATGCAGCAAGTAACCCAGCTGCTACTGTAGGATCTGCACCTGGTCTTTCTCAAACACAGGTTGCAGATTGTGTGAGGCAGAATCCACAACCTGGCCCTCCATCCTCTCCAACACCACCACCAAGCTACCAGCAATTGTAGCTGTAATAATTTTTTATTTTTTAATAAGTGATATATTTTTTTATTTTATGAGTAATAATGTTATACATTTTTTTTGTTCGGTTTGGACATGTTGGTCCTGGTTCCCAAAAAATATATCAGCCTTTAAAAGGCTTCAACACAAAACACTAATGATTAAAATTAGTTAAGTTACATTGGTTGTCTGTGTTTATTCTTCTATGTTAGGTAGTGTATTAAGTATGGTAAAGTATTAGACAAAAAAAGAGAGTGTACCATGAATTGATTCATCAAAACTAACTTTATGTTATGATATCACATAAAACACACTACATACCTATGGCCTCATCTTGCCAAGGAATAGAACCACCAGGGGAAACAAAATAATTTGTCAATAATTCACGCACTTTCAGACCAGAAGGGGGACGACGAGGATGGATGACTGGTCTCATAGGCCTCATCATATTATAAGACTGAAGGTCAGCCATATCAGATGATGAGCATTCATGCATTCTTGTAAAATTATGTAGTACCACACATGCTTGCACTACAAGATTTACATTTGATGCACTTAGCTGAATGGCTGATTGTAGGACTCGCCATTTGGCTGTAAGAATACCAAATGTGCACTCCACCAGGCGTCGTGCACGAGAAAGGCGATAATTAAAGATGCGTCTCTGATGGTTGAGATTGCGCCGAGGATATGGCCTCATAACATTACAACTTAATTGGAAGGCCTCATCCGCTACTACAACATATGGCACTGCATCCATATTGGAGTGTGGAAGTTGACATGGTGGTGGTAAGTCCAATTGGTTATTGCGTAGCCGCCGACCCATAATGGAAGAATTGAAGACTCTGGAGTCTCCAGTCCTTCCATAGGCCCCAATGTCTACAATTATGAAGCGGTAGTTACTGTCGACCAAGCCCAACAAAACTATAGAAAAATATTGCTTATAATTGTAGAATTGGGTCCCTGATTTTGGCGGCTTACGCACACGTATGTGCTTCCCGTCCAGGGCTCCAATACAGTGTGGAAAATGACTGTTTTCTTGAAAGCCATGTGCAATCCTCAACCAATCTTCCATTTTGGGCTCTGGCATCACTTCTTTATTTAGTCTTGACCAAATTTGTCCACAAGTAGAGCTGACTATTCCGGAAATGGTGGATTTTCCAATTAAAAACTCTAAATGCAGAGCAGCATATGAGAGCCCAGTGGAAAGGAACCTGCAATACACAAACAACAACAAACATGTACACATCAGAAAAAAAATATATGAAAAATCCATAAAGAAAATTTAAACAGTGGACATTTGTATACTCACCCATTCTATTAATTTTATGAGTTACAAACCATTATGACTGCTACACACAAGCATATAGGTTAAATAACACAATTTCATATTGACATCAGGTTCAGTATGTTAAGATGAAAAAAGTAAGAAGAATGTGAAAGATGGTAAATTCTGCAAAACATAAACAACATATCGTTGACACACATACCTTAATGTTAGAAGAAGCCTTTCCTCAGCACAAATTGAAGGACGCATCCTGGTGTTCTGAAAGGTGATTCCAGGGCGCAATATGTCCAGCAAAATATCAAAGGTGCCAACACTCATGCGACAGTAGGCAAAAAACTTGTCAGGATTCCTACGCAGTGTTGAATACAGGCGCTCAAAATGGCCTTTGCTGATCCTTCGCTTCACAAGGGGATGCACCCACATTCTTCTGCGGATTCTGTGAGAAACAACTACAGGGTATGGCTCCCCAAAAGTTCTGGATATGAGCCAATAGTACAGCACACGCTCAGTTGTATTAAAAGTTAGTCTGTGACTCATAATTTTAACTTAGCAGCAAACAACAGGAACCACTAAGAAGCAAAACACTCAACGGCAAGGGTGGGAGGGTAAGAACAGTCAAACCCCGCTTAAATATGGGTCTGGCTCATTATTCAAATGATTTGCAGGCCTCAAAAACGTTAAATGTCCATTTTGCTATGATGCCACTAAAAATCGGTAGTCGGTGGGTAATCGGATGTGAAACGTAAGCGTACATGCTACAAAATCGCATCAACTACAAAAAATCGGATGCCAGTCGCATCAATGTTCATGAAATTTTAATACGATTATTGACCGAATAAAACGGTCAGATTTTTTAGACGTTGTGTGTGACCCCAGCCTTAAATTCAAAGCGGATCCCCACGAAGTTTTGGGACTTGGCCTGGCGCTGCTTTCACGGGAGACTTTATGTAAGGGACAACCTGAAGTACAGGAACTCCGATGATCGGGGTTGTCCCCGTGAGGAGTGTGGCGACATGCTGGAAAGCATGGAGCACTTCGTCCTTCAGTGTCCCTTTAATGCAGAGGTTTACAACAGGGTGGGTGCTTCCATACGTTGGCCGCGGCTGGCGTCACTTTCCTACGCCGAGTGGGTTTATGGGGCGTTCAGATCCCTGGGTGGCCAAGAGCGGAGCACTTTATTCCTAGTTAGCGTAGTGGTCAGGTTTTACACGTGGAATGCACGGTGTTTAGTATCGACGCAACAGAAAGCCCTCCCCCGGGATGAGGTGGTTAGTAACATCTTGGGTGACCTGGGAAGGTGCGTTCTTTGGAGTTCGAGAGGCTGGGTGTGAGGAGGGCCTCTTGGCTTTGGAGGAGCTTCTCCTTTTGAAAACACACTCAAGGGAGAGTTGGTCTGCGCGTGAATGAAGGTAGGGATAGCATAAGGTGGTGTGGGTGTTGAGGGAGAGAAATAGGGGCAGATAGGGACAGTGAGGGACAGTTGGAGGGATAGATAGAGAGTTAGCCATGTTAAGTTAGCTAGAAGAGGGATAGGGAGGGATAGATAGGGACAGCTTTTTCAGGGTCAGGCATAGGGACAGTCTTAGTCGGATGAGGGAAAGGGTATATGAGTTGTTGGTTAGGGATAAGGCCTTTTAGGACTCCATTTTCCTGGTGGTGGGCTAGTGTGCTGCACATTTAGCCTTTTGTTTTGGTTTAGAAAAGAAGATGGATATTGGGCTTGCAGGCACTGAGCTTGGGCCTTGTAAGTTAGGATTTTGAAAAATGTAAGTTGATGTGTAAATATATTGTAATAAAGTAGTTTATGGCATAAGGTTGATATTGTATATATATTGTATATATTGTATTTGTTGTATTGTATGTATTTTGTATGGTTTTGAGTATTTTCTGTGTTTTAGTTAGTGGGGTAACTAGGGGGGTATAGTTAGGTTGGGTGGGGGTTTGTCTTGGGTTTGGGAGGGGAGCTTGGTTGGGCATATGGACATTAATTGACCCAAGGACCCAAAGGTAATAAATAAGTAAGGGCATAAACTTTTATGGACCAGAGTTTGCGGTGTTAAGAGGAGGCCATGAACTTATGGACCGGGGGTGTGGTGGAGGGAAAAAAAAAAAAGAAAAAAAAAAAAGTATGTATACATGTGTGTATGTATATATATTATATATATATATTATATTATATATATATATATATATATATGTGTTTTGGTTATTAGTGGATATGTAGGGTGAGTTTTTGGCCAGGAAAGGCCATGTCTTTTGAGTTAAGGCAGAGGGCCAAAGGTTTTAAGTTTATTAATGTAATAATGTATATTTTGTAAATAGTGAAAGGGATGTGAGATTGTTGGAGTGTGTGTGTGTATGAGTGGGGTATTTTGTTTTTTGTTTTTCTCGTGATGTTTCTTTTATAAGATGTTCCTGCTGGGGGTCCCTGAAGGCTGAAGGCTGGAAAGCACAAGCTGCAAGAGACCCGAGAGAGTAAAAAAAAAGGGTGGAAGATGAAGGTAAAAGAAAAGAAAGGACTTGATGAGGTTGGAAAATCGTGAGCTGGTTTTAAGTTGTTAATTTGGTGTGTAAATTTATCGGGTAGTTTGATTTACTGAGTTTTTGATTCTTGTAATGTCTGGTTTTGATGTTTAGTAATGTCTGTTCTGTTTTGTATTTTTATATAAAATAAAAGAGTTCCAGCTCCACCCAGGAAGTGGGTGTGTGGCTGGAGGAGGAGGAAGCAGAGAGCAAGGCTGCTTGGAGCTGAGTGCCTGGGAAGGAGGATTTTTTTTTCTCTGGACTGTTACCTGCTCCTTCCCAGGCAGAGAGACCTTCCCTGGGACTGAGCGTGGGGGCTGTGCCCCAGGCTCCCACCCCGGCAAGCCAGCTGGGGGTGGGGGGCCTCACCCACCATCTCGAGGCCCACGCTGCAGCAAGCCAGTCCCAGGGATGGGTAAGAAAAAGACCTCGAGATGCGGCAGGAGCCCCCCTAACATCTGGGGCTCCAAGGCTGCGGGAGAGCCGGCTACCATCTACGCCTCCCGCATCCATGCCCACCTCTGTGAATATGAGGAGGCAGCTAAGCAGCTGTGGAGACTCCGGGAGGAGTTGAGGGGAGCCCGAATAATGGCTAAGAACCGGCTCCCTGCCTCAAAGATAGCAGAGGTATCTGCCACGGTCGAAAGGCTGAAGGGGGCGATAAACGTGCTGGAGGAGAGGAGGAAGACCATCCTGGAGGGGAGCGGCCCCTTTGGGGAGAAGCTCCAGAATGACGACCGGTTTAGAAACCTGACCGGTGGGTCTCCTGGGGGGTCAGGAGGCCCCAGCCAGGTAGAGAACAAGGAGGAGGAAGATGGCGGACCATCTAAGCCAGCTCCACCTGAGGACCTGGTGGGTAAGAGCACCCAGGACCTGGTGGGTAAGAGCGCCCATGTATCGCGCAGCGGGATAGCCCCCGAACAAGTGGCTCTCCCACCGGACTCCAGTGACATGGAGGAAAGTGGGATTGAGGGGTAGGATGGAGGGAGCGGGAGTAATATCGAGGGGGGCTGCCTCATCCTACAGCAAGGGAGGCAGATTGAGTCTCCAGCACGGTTTGGCACACTGTTGTTTGGGGACGAGGTCTGCCTCGAGGATGAGGCAACCGGGAAGAGTAGGAGGAGGCGTAAGGCAAAGCAAGCGGTGGAGGAGAAGCTTGTGTTTGTCCCTCTTTCCGGGGCCCCCAGTCCCGTTGTGCGGAACCCGCTGCCCACCCCAGCTCGGGCCCTGTGGTGAGTCCGCAGCAAGGGAGCGGGGAGAGTAAGGTCTGCCTGGGTCTTGCTGTCACATCTGGTGGTGGCAGTTCAGATTCAGGCAGCGATATGGAGGTCGGTGCCGGTATTGGTGGTGTTGGTGGTGGTGCTTGGGCTCAGTCCCCTGTGGCAGGGGGGGCTGGCCCAGCACCAGGTACAAGTAAAGCCGGGGCCGCATCTCCGGCGGTGAGAGCAGCTTCTGGGCCCCCAACGCACGGGTCCATTAAATCTGGATCACTTATGGAGGTCCAGAAGCATAGGAAGGGCGCGATACTGCTGTAAAGCAGCAACTAAGAACCTGCAGGGTGTTGGTCGCTCCCCTGGAGGCGGCCGTGGTGAAGCCGGGGCACTCGGCACGTAGACCCCAAAAGGGGTCCGTGCGGGGGGCCCCGCCACCACTGGATACCGAAGGGGAGTGGCCAGCCTTGCCTACAGCAGGTGGTGGGTGCAGAGAGGCGGTGAAGGCCCGTGAGGGGGCGTGGCCTCCCTGAATGTTGCCCTGCCTGCAAAGGCAGAGGCATGCAGGGGGGACGTGCCCTCCTCGGCCGCAGTCCCGCCCGCCGTGCTCGCATTATCTGGGGTGGGCGTGGCCACGAAGGGGCTGCTGCACAGCCCAGGGTGACTGTGGACGGCGAGGGGGCGTGGCCTTGGTGGCCATGGCTCCGCCCGCTGTGCCCGTGTCATCTGGGGTTGGCGTGGCCTCGCAAGGGGCTGCTGCCCGGCCTGGAGTGACTGCGGCTGGCGGGAGGGCGTGGCCTCGGTGGTTTCGCCGCCCTCTGTCCCGCCCACCCATACCATCGGTTCTGCGCCCCTGAAAGCCGGTAGGGAGTTTCGGGGTCCACAGCCCACTTACTGTCATCTGGTGGTGCGGGGGCTCCGGTGCTCCAGGTGAAGTCGGCGGGGGAGGTGTGTGGAGGGGAGGGTACGGTGGCTAGGTCTGCCTGCCCAAGGAAGCACAGAGAGGAGGAAAAAAAAAATTGGTGCCGGAGAGCTCAGGAGCTGCTGCTGATCCCAAGCCCCGGCAGAGTGTACTAAGTGCACTCTGCTCTGGGGCATTTAAAGGGATGGCAGCACTCCTGGGTAGAAGTGCAGCCAAAGCAGGCACCAATGAGAGTGACGCCTCAGGAGTCCAGCCAGGGCCCAAAGCAGGAGGTGTACATAGCAATATAAATAGCAATGGAAAAAAAAAATGCAAATAGAAATGGTGTAAATAATAAAGCTAATAAAAATAAAGGTAGTGTGATTGACAGTGAGGATGATAGTGACGGTGTGGTTGACATTTTTGAAGAGTTATTTGCGGGTGTGGAACATGAGGGGGTGAATGATGGAGAGAGTTTGAGTGACATGAGTGATATGGATGAGGGAGTGAATGTGTGTGTGAATGAGTGTATGAATGTGAGAGCAAGTACGAGTGGGGGGGACTGGCCCGTCTGCCCCCCCAGCCGTGGCACCCAGGCGTTCATTTGCGGGGGTCACGGCTGGAGGTGCCTTGTATGGCGGGGTGGGTCATCTCGCCGCCGCGTGTAAGGACATTAGGTGCCACCTGTGTGGTGACCTTGGTCACCCGTATAGCCGCTGCCCTTGCTCCTTCTCCAATGCCGCTGGGGCCCGGTGGGGGGAGACCGTGGGGGGGGAACCTCCGGCGGGATTTCCTCCGTCACGGCGGGCAGTGGTGGCGGGGAGGGGGCTGAGGGGCCGGTGAGGAAAAGCAAGGTCACTAGAGGCCCCTCTTATCAACGGAGACAGGCGGCACGCCATGGGGGTAAGGAGCAGGTGGAGCCTCAGGTAACCGGGGTGATGCCTGCTCCTCCCTCTAGGTCGATGACTAAAGCCTCTGAGGCCCTGGGGGAGGAAGTGGTGAACGAGGAGATCAGGAGGATGGAGAGTGAGGATAAAGCGGCTGACTCAGACAGCTCCTCTCAATATGAAAGTGTTGATGAGGAAGTCATAGAGCAGCCTACAACATCAACGGGTGGAAAAAAGCGTACCAACAGGAGGGGGAGGAGGAGGCTGAACAGGTCTTCCAAATCCCCTCCACCCCCGACCGTAAATGTACCAACGGAAGGGCCCACCGTCCCCCCTCTGATCACACTCTCCAACCGGTTCCAAGCCCTCGGAGACTCTGCTAAAGAGTTGCAGGACGAGGGTGAGGGGCCGGGGGCGGCATCGGGGGGACCATCAGGGGGTGGCGGAGTCCAACCCTCAGGGACGTTGTTTTTCCTGGGGGGGGACAGACCCGGAGTCCGGAGGTGAGGACACCAGGGGAGGAGGAATGGACTCCTCGAGTACCCTAAAGAGAAAGGGTTCCGACTCTTCCCCAGAGGGTGGTGGGAGCGGGGTGGGTAAGAAGGCCGTCGAACTTGATCACTTATGATGGCTGAACTAGCCCCGTTGACGCTGGCGTCCATTAATGTCGCCAGCATTAAGTCAGATGCGGCTAGATTTGCGGCCTTTGATTTTCTCACCCGAATTGAGGCTGAAATTTTATTTTTGCAGGAGACCAGACTAACTGACATGGGGGCCATACATAAAGCATGGAGGGAGCGGAGGTGCGGGCCCTCATACTGGTCTCTTGCGGCCGAGCCGTATAGCAGGGTGGCGGTCCTTTTTAAGACTGCATACGTGGAATGCAGATGAGTGATCGAGTTAGAAATGGGGAGGGGCCTGGTCCTTGACGTCTTCATGAGGGGACAAGAGCTTCGGCTCATAAACATCTACGGTCCCCAGTCTAAGTGGGACCGAAAATGTCTCTTCCTGAAGATTAAGCCCTTTCTTTTTACGAGCCGACAGGTGGTCTTCGGTGGGGACTTCAACACCATTACGAGGTCCCGTGATCGGGAAATCCTGGAGATCGCCTGGCTTATGACAGCGTCGCGCTTAATAGTATAGCTAGTGAAGCTCGCCTGGTGGATGTCCACATCCGGCACACCCCAGGCCACGGGGGTTTCACCTATCATAGGGGTAGCTGTATATCTAGAATAGACGTTTTTTTTTTAAAGGAGGACGCCATCTTTTCTGCTGTGTCCGCCGTTGAGGTGGAGTTCTCCGATCACTGTCTAATTTTCTTTTCTCTGAATGCTGCAGAGACCCCCCGGATGGGAAGAGGGCTGTGGAAGCTGAATTCGTCCCTGCTGGAAGAAGCGGAGGTGAGACAATCCTTCGAGGATTTTCTTCAGAGCCATGTACCACTTTTGGATCTCTGTAGTAGTAAGTCAGAGTGGTGGGAGATCTTCAAAAAGCGGGTGGCGGGGTTCTTCCGCCAGCTCTCAAGCCTCAGGAGTCTGAACAGGCACCGCTTGTATCAGGCCCTGAGGAGGAAACTCGAGCAGCTCATCTCGACTGGAGGTGACCGTGAGGAAATCTCCAGAGTGAAATCTTTGCTCAAGAAGTATCAGTACGATAGGCACACATCTTTGGCTTTTGAGAGGGACTTCGGGGGATACCGCTCGCCCGACCCTTACAGAAACTGTAAGATGTCAGTGAATTGTAAGATGGTGACAGGACTGATCAACAGTACGGGGTCCCTGAACAGGTCCAAATCAGGGATCCTGGAGGTGGTCAGGTCCTTTTACTCACACCTCTTGGGTAGGAGGGATCTGGATCGGGATGGGATGTCGACTTTCCTGGCTGAAACCATCCCTGTGCCAGGGGATGATCCCTCTCTTGGTGTTTTGGCAGAAGCAATCAGGGAAGAGGAAGTGAGACTGGCCATTGATGGGCTTCGGCCCAAAAAATCGCCACGTCCGGATGGCTTAACATCCGAGTTCTACAAGACCTTTAGGGACTCCTTGGTGCCTCTCTTGACTGGGGTGTTTAATGAGTGTCTTTCCTCGGTTACTCTTCCTGGTTCAATGAGGAGGTCAGCCCTGATTATTCTGTCAAAGGGTAAAGACTCTTCACGTATTGAGAATTGGCGTCCCATAGCGCTTCTCAATACGGATCGGAAGGTTCTGGCGAAGGTGCTGTTTAATCGGCTGGTCAAGTTTGCACCCCGGCTCCTTTCGGAGGCCCAGCACTGCTCTGTTCCAGGCAGCAGCACTTTTAGTGCTGTGCTCGGTGTCCGAGAGGCAGTGGAACAGGGTAGGGAAGGTCACTGGAAGGGGTACCTACTGTCATTAGATCAAGCAAAAGCCTTTGACCGGGTTAACCATGAGTACCTCTGGTCTTTCCTTTTGAGGTACGGTCTGCCTGGGAGGTTTGTAAAATGGTTAGAGATCTTGTACCAAGGGGCTGAGACTTTCCCGCTGGTGAACGGTTGGTCAGGTCGCCCTTTTGAGGTGGGTTCTGGAGTCCGTCAGGGCTGTCCTCTGAGCCCACTTTTATACGCGTTCGCGATCTATCCCTTCCTGAGGAGGGTAGATTGTGGACCATTGGTGGGAGTCGGGATGGACCAGGCAGGCTCTGGGCCCCCTCTGAGGGTGGTGGCGTACGCTGACGATGTTTCCCTTTTCGTATCCTCGAGAGGGGAGGCGGACTGGGTCATGTCCGAAGTCGTGCGTTACTCGGAGGCATCCGGGTCCATGATTAACCGGGAAAAGTGTGAAAGTCTCTGGCTGGGAGGGGGAGATCCTAGTTTTGATCTCCCGGGCACCCTTCCAGAAGCCCAGGCCTCCGCCAAAATTTTAGGCATCGAATTTGGCCTCGGGGACTACCCCCAGCAAAATTAGGAGGGCAGACTCAAGATTGCCGCCCAAAAGGTGAACAAGTGGAAGGGTTGCTCTTTAACCCTGAGGGAAAGGGTCAGCTTGGCTAAAGGCTTTCTGCTTCCTTTGTTAATTTACCTGGGCAGTGTTTGCATCTTGCCAGAACCTCTCTGGACACGGGTTTACAGCCTGTTCTTCCAGCTGTTATGGGGGAATAGGCTCAACCTAATCAAGAGGGAGGTCACGTACCGTACGAGGAGACTAGGTGGGTTGGGTATGGTCAACCCAGTAGTGTTCTTAGTGATCACCTTTCTTAAAGCCAATGTTTCCAACCTCTGGCTAGAGAGGGCTCCTCCGTGGGTATTCTCCTGCAGGGGTTGGTTTCAGCCTTTCTTCCAGGAATGGGAGACAGGAGGGCAAGTGAAGGATCTCCGTACACCTCACGGACATCTCCCGGCTTACGCTACCCCGGTTCTGTAGGTAATCCGCCGGTGGGGTCTGGGAATGCGGGAAATCAGGACCATGTCGAGGCAATGTCTTGACAGAAGGGTTCTGTTGACCCATTTCCAGAAGCCCCTGGTCCTCAGGGATTGCCCAGGCCGGGATCTGGAGGTGGGGCTCGGGCTTTTAAATTCAAAGCGGATCCCCACGAAGTTTTGGGACTTGGCCTGGCGCTGCTTTCACGGGAGACTGTATGTAAGGGACAACCTGAAGTACAGGAACTCTGATGATCGGGGTTGTCCCCGTGAGGAGTGTGGCGACGTGCTGGAAAGCATGGAGCACTTCGTCCCTTTAGTGTCCCTTTAATGCAGAGGTTTACAACAGGGTGGGTGCTTCCATACGTTGGCCACGGCTGGCGTCCTTTTTCCTACGCCGAGTGGGTCTATGGGGCGTTCAGATCCCTGGGTGGCCGAGAGCAGAGCACTTTATTCCTAGTTAGCGTAGTGGTCAGGTTTTACACGTGGAATGCATGGTGTTTAGTATCGACGCAACAGAAAGCCCTCCCCGGGATGAGGTGGTTAGTAACATCTTGGGTGACCTGGGGAAGGTGCGTTCTTTGGAGTCGAGAGGTTGGGTGTGAGGAGGGCCTCTTGGCTTTGGAGGGGCTTCTCCTTTTAAAAAACACACTCAAGGGAAAGTTGTTTTGTGTGGGAATTGTGGTAGGGATAGCATAAGGTGGTGTGGGTGTTGAGGGAGAGAAGTAGGGGGAGATAGGGTCAGTGTGAGGGACAGATAGAGAGTTAGTAAAGTTAATTTAGGTAGAGTAGGGATAGATAGGGACAGTTTGCTAGGGACTAGAGTTGAGCATTCCGATACCGCAAGTATCGGGTATCGGCCGATATTCGCTGTATCGGAATTCCGATACTTAGTTCCGATATTTTCCATATATCGTATACCGGAATCGGAAGTTCCCATAATTCTTTGAGAGGCAATGTGATTTTAGTCAGCCAAATGAGGAATCCTAAGAAGTGTGGGCACATCCTGTAATGCTGCGGTCATGTTAACTAATGGCATGGCTGTGATTGGATTCGAAATGAGTCAAATGCACTATAAAAGGGGCCGCTACCTGGGGGTACTTTTTAATGGTACAGGGGCCCAGGCCGCCGCGTAACCCTGTCTCCTTAAATCCCGGGACCACGAAAATCTAGTCCTGAGAAGGACCCTGTTTAAACCCCACGGGAAGGGCAGGCCCACGCTTCCACACAGTCTTAGACAAACGAGACAGAAAAGGGGGTAAAGAAAACAAAAGCCTTGAATACAACATTTCCACTACAGGGGAAACCCCAAAAGGGTTAAGGAGATAAACAATAAGCGAGGAGGGGAAAAAACCAAAACAGGCACTCTTTTTTTAAGTTTTTCTCAGAAACGACCCGCTCTGTTGGGTCTGAATGAATGCTTTCCCCGGCAACTTCCCCAGCAGACCAGGGGGTTATAAAGGGAAGCTAATTAAAAAAAACATAAATCGCAGCTGGGCGAGGCGGGTAAGCCCAGCACCGAGAGAGAAAGTTTTTAAACCCCCCTCAGTGCCGAAAAAAAAACCCACACCAAAAAAATCGCTGTGCGAAGTCAGGGTGTGCAATCCAACGATTTTCCGCCGCGCCCACACCCGTGACAGTACCCCCCCTTCTAGAGGGGCCCGGGACCCTCAGGGTCTGGTCTATCGGGTGAGTTTGTGGGAAGGCCCGAACCAAAAAGGTCTGCGTTTTAAAATCCCCCAGGGAAACCCCCATCCTTCCTTTTGGACCCTACCCCCTTCCCAAAGAAAAAAAGGGACTGAAGGGACCGGGGATTTTTAAAGTGAGTCAATTATCTTTTTGATACCCCCAAACTCCAAAATTTCCATTGACCAACCCCTGGAGGAGAGGGAGGGTGACGGTTTTAACTGGTTTCCACGTACCTCTTAAACAAAGAATTTTTGGAACACATTGTGGATTTTAAATGAAAGGGGGGAGGGGCAAGACGGGAAAACCACCGGGTTTAAATATTTTAACGATCCTGTAGGCCCCCATGAAACGGGGGAAAAGTTTTTCCTGAGGGGCCTTAAATTTTTATTTCTTGGGAGCAACCCTACCAGATCGTTCAACTTAGGTCCGGACCAGAACCCCTTTTCCTCCTATCCCCCATAAAGTTTGTATCCCGGGTTCCCCCTAGTGGGTCAGTTAAATTTAAACAATCCTTTTCCACATGAAGCCCAAATGACGACGAAAATCGTTTTCCCCCTCGGAAAACCCCGAAGAGCCCCCCCCCCCGAAATACAAAACCCCGGGGGGAAAACCCCTATGCCCCCAAAAAAAAGGGGGGGCTTTCCCGTGGCCGCCCCCGCCAAATTTTTAAGAGGGGAAAAATCTGCCAAAAGGCAAAAAGAAGACCACCTCTTTTGGGTTTTCTTTAGACAAAAAAACCGGAGATATGTCTCCCAAGCCCCTGATTCAGGGCGCCCCTGTCTGACCATTGGGGCTGCGGGTGAAAAACCAAAAAAAAATGACAATACTGGAACCCCCGACGGGGAAACCCAAAAAGCCTTCCAAATTTGGACACAAACGGGACCCCCCATCCGGAAAACCCCAAACGGGAAGGGAAAACCCTTGAATTTTCACAATCTCCCCCCTGAACACCTGGCCAGGTTTTTGCATTATAAAGGCAGGAAGAAACCCAAAAAAATTTTGCCATTTTGCTGAACCTGTTTAACTACAACTAGTTTTACAGTTTTACCTGAAAACGGGGGGGAAAGGGCCGTAATGAATCCCAAAACAAAGGGTCCAAGGACGCTCCGGGATTTTCAAAGGTAAAAGGGCCCCCCGAAGGCGGGTATGTGGGGTCTTAAATTTGGGAAGTAAACCCCAAAAGGAGCGGGCCAAAAATTTCCACCTCTTTAATTTTAAATTAGGCCACCAAAACCCGGGGGAAACGAATCTACAGTTGCTTTACTCCCTGGGGGTTTGCCAAAAACCCGAATTATGATGTGCCTCGAAACCTTTTTTCCCAAAATGATTTTTGGAACAAACAGTTTTTCCCCCGGAGGTCCTACAGGGCGTCCCTCTGAGCCTCCAATACCCCCTTTCCCCCCGCTCGAGCATACAGCCCACACCCCAACTCCCCCCTGAAGAATTTGGAAAACCGGGGCATCCCCCTTCCCGGGCCCCCCGGGAAAAATACGAGAAAAAGGCTTTACCTTTTCATTTTTTGACCCAAAAAAAGATATGTGACGACAAAATTAAAAAACCCGGTAAAAACAAAGGGCCATCTTGCTTGTTTGGGAATTTTTGGGCGTTTTTTCAGACTTAAATACAGAGGTTTTTGTTATCAGGAAAAGGCGGTGACCCGGGGGGACTGCCCCCTCCCAAAAAATGACCCACTCTTCAAAAACCAACTTAATGGCCAAGAGTTCCCTATTTCCCACATCATAATTTTTCCCCTTTGGCGGGGCGACAATTTTTTTTGAGAAAAAGCGCAAGGAATTTTTTTTACCGGGGAAGGAACCTTTAGATAATAACCGCACCCCTCCTACGCAGGGCGTCTACCTCCCCAATGAACGGTTTTGAAAAGCATCAGGTTGGGTTTTGGGAAAGGGGGCGAAGCAAAAATTTTTTCAAGGGGGAAAATGCTTGACAAGCTTTGTCATCCCCTGAAAAATCCGTCCCTTTTTTAGTCATGGGCAGTGAGAGGGTTTTACAACATTGAGAAATTTTTTAATAAAAATTTTTGTAGTTGTTACAAACCCCAGGAAACCTGCAGTGCTTTAAGAACCTCTGGCCGATTTCCCTTTTAAGCCAGCCTTCAATTTCCCCCGGGGCCCCTACCGGGAAAAACCGGGGGCTGACACCAAGAATCCCAAAAACTGAAGTTTTTGTCCCGGAATACACACTTCTCCCATTTGGGGTAAAAAGTTTATTATTTTCCCCAAGATCTTTCAACATTTCCACATTGCTCCTGATGAGAAAACAAGATCCGGCGAGTAAATTAAGAAGTCATCTAGATAAATGACAACAAACTGTCCCAAATAAAGGGGGCGAAAAAATGTCATTAACAAAAAGTTGAAACACCGCCGGGGCAGTAGTTTAGACCGAAAAAACATGACAAGGTTTTTCATAATGTCCCCCCCGGGAAAATGGGTTAAAAGCCCTCTTCCCAAATCATTTCCCCCCCCTTTAAACCTAAACGATTTTACGGGCCCCCTGAGATCCCAAATTAGAGAAAACCCTTTGGCGCCCACAAAACTTATTGAAGAGATCAGGAATAAGTGGGGGCGGATAAAGGGTTTTCGGACCGTTAAAACCCATTAACCACGGAAAAAACCCGGGAAGGGCGGTTTGGCCCCCCATCTTTTTTTTCACAAAGAAGAAAACCCCCCCCGGGCCCCTTGGGGGAAAATTAAGGTCTAATTGCCCCTTGGCCAGACTTTCCGAAAAGTAATCCTTTTATAGCTTGTCCAGGACCCAAGAAAAGGTTTTTTTAAAAACCCAAATTTTGGTAACTTAGCATCGGGGAAAAATTTTTATGCACAGTCCCTAAGCCATGAGGAGGTAATTTTGACAACCCCTTTCCCCTGAAAAAACATTTCCCCAAAGTCCTCCAAAAAAGGAGGTAAGTTCTAGGGATGACCGAAACCCAAAACCGTGTTTAAAAGCAGTTACTTTTTCAAAAATTTACCCCAAGGGTTTTCTCTTGGTTGCCAATTAATAACTGGGTTATGTTTAGTTAACCAAGGAAAATCCCCAAAACAATAGGGGGTGGGAAAGGCCCTCCAAAACATAACAAGACAATGTTCTTTTGTATTGCCCCCCTCGAAAGGGGTTTTGTTTTTGCCCCGGCTTTTCACAAAGCAAAATTGACCCCCAGAGGCCTGGCTCAAAAGACAAAAATTTGGGATAGGTTTGGCCCCAAACACTCGTTGCATACCCTTTCACCTTTGGGGAAAAACCCAGCGTTTCCCCCCAATTTCCGGGTCCCCAAATATCCAGAAGAAAGAAATCCCTCAGTTCCGACCCACCACCCCCTCCCTGGGAAAAAGAAAAAAAAACGGCTTGGGGGGAAATACATACTCCCAGATTGTCGTCCCCCACACAACCCGGGGTTAATAGTTTTCCCCGGGACTTTTTGCTTTATAAAGTACAGGATGGACCCCCCCTCAAAAAAAATGTCCCTCCTCCCGCAGAAAAAAACCCTTCTTGTTTTGCGGCGCCCCCCGCCGATCCCTCCCCCGGGAAAGATGTCCTTTCCCAAAATGGGATAGGTTCCTCGGGAAAAAAACCAGGGGAACCTCCCAAAATTAGGGACTTTTGAAAGGGGGTTGGGGGTCAACACAGGGGCGGAGTTACCCCACAAAACCCCTTTCCCCCAAAACCGGGCTACAATGCGAATAAACAAGAGCCAAAAGGGCCTCCCTGACCCGGGGGAATAAAACTGAGCCAAAAACACTTTTAATTTGTCAGAAAAAACCTTTACAAAACGTCTCTTAAGACCCGGGGCAATTTCCCCTTTGTATCCCTGGCCCACCTAGGAAAATTTTGAAGAAAATTCCTCCGCCCGGAAAAACTTCCCCGCTGAAACCTACGTAACTTCTTTTTAAAAGGGAGAAACCCTTTCCCGGGGCAACATTTTTACCAGACCCAGGGCTGAAAAAAAACCCGGGCCACTGATTTGGGGGTGGGGGGGCCCGGGGGGAGAGAGAACGGCCCCGGTTTTTGGGGGCCCCTTGTAAGAGCGAGATGCAATTCCCCCCCCTCTGATTTTCACTCCCCGAGACTGGGCCGCACCGAAAAAACAATTTTCATGCTTCCCCCGGAAATTAAAAAAATTGTCCCCCCCACCAGGGAACCTGTCCCGGGGGAAGGGTACTTTTAAAGGTTAAATCTTTGGTTTTTTCCCGGGAGTACAAAAATTTAAAATTTTAAAAACCCCAGCTCCCTGGATTTAAAATCTGCAATTTTCGGGGCTAAATGGGCTACTGGGTCCATGGTGGTGGGGAAATCTTTTGAGGGGGGGGTGAAAATTTCCCCGAGATAACAATATTTCAAAAATTTGCAACCTAATTTAAAGTGACATAAATCTAAATTTCATATAAAGAAAAATAAAAATGTAAAATAGAAACTGCCCGCAAAGTTTTACCTGACATAAAATCCCATGTATTGTGGGTTTAAAAACTGTGTACGTGTCACGCTGTATCTGGATAGAAAGGGGGAAAGGGGGGCTTTGCTGACCCCTGAACTGGGGGGGCCGAACTAGTCCCCTACCTGGAGGTACTGTTAAAGGTACAGAGGGCCAGGCCCCCCAGCGAAACCCCGTCTCCCCGTAAAAAAATCCCCCGACCACTGTAATTTTTAGTCCTGAGAAGACCCTGATTACCACCACAGGGGAAGGGCCCGGTCACAGCTTACACACAGTCTTTTGACAAAACGAGACGCAAGGGGTAAAGAAAAAAAAACGCCTTGCATACAAAAACTTCCCCTACAGAGGAACACAAAAGGTTAAGGAGAAAAAACAATAAGCGGGAGAGGAAAAAAACCCCAACAGGCACTCTTTTTGCTTAATCTTCTCCCAAAAAGTCCCTTGCCCGGGCGAAAGAATTCTTTCACCCGGGAACTTCCCCACCCGAACGAGGTATTGAAGGAAGCTAATTAAAAAAAAACTTTAATCGCAGCTGGGCGGGGCTGGTAAAACCCCGCACCCAGGAAAAAAAAATTTAAATCCCCCAGTGCCGGGGAAAAAAACCCCCGCACCAGAAACTCACCCGTGCGAAGTCAGGGTGTGCAAACGCGAAAGATCTCCGCCGCGACAAAAACCCGTACACTAACTGCGCATCTTCTTGACCTATTCCCTTTCTGGTTTTCGGGGGGCCTCAAAGGGAGCCGATATGGCTTTTTAAATTTTACTTTTTTCCCCCGCGGCTCAGTGACAATGCCATTGGATCAGGGAGGTACGACCAGGGGAAAGGGCCCGGAAAAAACATTCCCGTATTTCGGCTAACAAAATCTCGGAAATTTCCCGAATTTTTTTGGGGGGACAAAAAAGGGCGGTATTTTTACGGCGGGGGAGAAATTCTCTTTTTTCTCCCGAGGGAAGGAAGCCATCGTACTGGAAATGCAGGCCGTGGACAAAACCTCACCCAAAGGGGCCTGTTTTCCATGGTTTGAGCTGATTCCATGGTTTCCGTTTTGGCTTTCTCCCCCCCTGGTTGCTGTACTTTTTAGTTTTTCTGGTCCCAAAATTCTCTTTAAGTTTGTAGGGTCCCTGCCACCTTTCAAGGAACTTTTCTACCCCCTGTAGGCACAAGTACCAAAAACCCGATCCCCCCGGGTTTAAAAAGGAAATTTTTTGTGCCTCCCGGTTAAGGGCCCCCTCTGTGACCTTTGTTTCTGCTTCCCTATGTTTCCGGGCCCAATGTAGGATGTCTCCATTCTCTCTTGCATTTTGGGCCCCCTTTCAAAAAACACTTTTTTGGGGAGTTTGGGTGGTTTTTTCCCCGTCCCCATTTTTTCTTTATCGAGTAAGCCCTGGGGGGTGTCTGCCATAAAATAGTTTAAAGGGGGAGAACCCCGTAAAGCCCGGGGAACCTCCCCCCACTTCAAACATCAAAATTGGCAACAAGAGATCCCGTCCAAAGCATCTTTCGAATGGTTTTTTTTAAAAATATTCGGGGTTTTTTATTGAACCTTCAAATAAACCGTTCCGTTTTGGGGTGATAGAACGATTGGGGCAAAAATGTTTTAAAAACTTAACAAATGGCACAGTTTCCCTTTATGTTTTTTGACAAAAAAGGGGGGTCCCTGATCTTTAAGATTTTTTGACCCGGGTTCCCACCCAAAAAAAAACATTCCCATGAGTTCTTTTGCGATCTGTTTGGCCCAGGTGTATTGCAGGGGAATAGCCTCGGATAACCCGCCCAGGTTTAAACTAGAACAAACGGGAAAGTTGAAGGGCCCCTTGGGGGATTTTTTTAACCCCGGGCCCCCCCAGATCCCTGGCATTGTCTCAAACGGTACCTCTATAATTGGTAAAAGGGAAACCCAAAGGGGCTCCCAAAATTAGGCCCGCGGACTGGGTTACCTGGCACACGGGGAAAAAGAGTTACAAAAATGTTTAACTTCTTCATAACCCCTGCCGTAAAAAATTTTTAGAATTTTGTTTTGGGTTTTTTTTTGTCCCCAAAAGTCCCCCTATCATGGCATTTCGCTAAGTCCATTACCAACCTCCCATATGACGGGGGGCGGTTTCCAGCAATTGCTCGAAAAATTTCTCCATGTATTTTTTTAACCTGGAAAAGCAAATTTGGGGTTTAAACTCGAATTGGGGGAAAAACTGTAGCTGCCCCGGGGTGTTGGGGGGTTCCCCCTTTACAACCATTTCATTTTTTAAGGGTGGAGTAAAGTTGGGGCCGTAGTTGCGCCGTAAAAAAATTGGGCACCGCCACTTTAACTATGAGAATTTTTGGTCCCCCGGGGGGAAATCTTTAAACTCCCCCGCTTAAAACTTTTTATAGGAAGGGGTTTTTTCCCCCTCCCCCCGAAGGCAAAGGGGATCCCCCCGCCAGTACATCTTCCCCTGGGGCCCCCAGGGTTTAGCCCCTTTTCCAAAAGAAACAAAACCCGGTTGGGCCCCGGTGCCGACGACTGTTCGTGGGGGGTAATTACAGGCCAAAACCAGAAAATAACCCGGAAATCTATCCCCCTTCTTACCCATAATGCAAATTTAACCCCCACCCCCACCTTTTGTCCACCTCCCCCCGCTGACTTTTTTATCATCACCGGGGGGAAAGGTAATGTTTTTTAATCCCCTTTAATACAAAAACGCACCCCCTTTTCGAGCAGTAATCTGTGTATTTAGCAGAGATCAGCCCATATCCCTTTGGTGGTAATCAGTATCCTTCTTAGGACTGATTACAGGGTTCAGGGACTGATAGGAGACAGGGTTAGGCTGGAGACTTGGACCTCTGAACCATTATCAGTACCTCCAAGGTGAGGGATTAGTTAGGACCCCAATTTAGGGTCAGGTTAGACCCCCGGTCCTCCTCTTTCCTGTGACAGTGTATCAAGTCCTCAAGATTAACCCTGAGTTCAACAGATATCGTGTCAGGTAAATCTATTCTATATTTACATGCTGATGTTGCTAATCTATATGTTGTATAGAGTGTTGTTCTTTTAAGAATAGTTTACTGACATCGTACACATATCATAAGACCGCATGACATTTTCACTGGCCCATAAAATTATTCCCAGTTGCCATGGATCCAGTAGCCCAGCTGGCTCTGCAGTTGCAGGGATTATCCATGGAGCTGACGGACATTAAGTCCAAAGTTTTGTCTCCCTCGGAGCAAACCAGATTTGAACCTAAAGTAGCTCTCCCGGACAGGTTCACTGGTGGGCGAGACAAATTTTTCACCTTCAGGGAAGCATGTAAATTGTATTTTCGGCTTCGGCCTCGATCATCAGGGAGTGAAGAGCAGAGAGTGGGAATTGTTATCTCGCTCCTACAAGGGGACCCTCAATCCTGGGCCTTCTCCCTTCCTCCGGGATCCCCGGCTCTACAGTCAGTAGATCGATTTTTTACTGCCCTGGGTTTGGTATATGATGACCCAGATCGGGTCTCTCTTGCTGAGACAAAATTACGTAAGATACAGCAGGGAGATCGTCCGGCGGAGGAATTTGCTTCTGAGTTCCGTAGATGGGCCACAGATACTCAGTGGAATGACCCAGCTCTTAGAAGCCAGTTTTGTCATGGGCTTTCTGACAAATTAAAGGACGTTTTGGCTCAGTATGATTCTCCTCCATCACTGGAGGCTGCTATGGCCCTAGCTATCCGTACTGATAGACGGCTCCGGGAGAGGTGCGAGGTAACTCCGCACCCTGTTGTTACTCCACCTACTACTAAAGTCCCTTATGTTGAGGTTCCCCTTGTCTGTTCGGAGGAGCCTATGCAGTTGGGAGGGACATCATTTCGTAGGAGGGGATTGGCGGTACGCCGCAGGACTAGAAGGTGTTTCTTCTGCGGGAAAGAGGGACATTTTGTTGGGGGATGTCCATCCCGTGCCTTGTTGAGCAAAAAGTCGCCGGAAAACTGTTAATCCCAGGTTGTGTGGTGGACGACAACCTGGGAGTATGTATTTCGTCCGCTAGTTCTTCTCAGTTCCTTGTACCAGTGGAGGTGGTGGTTGGTACGAGAGTGGAGAGATTTTCTGTTCTTCTTGATAGTGGGTCCGGGGCTAATCTGGTTGACGCTCAGTTTGCTCAGGCTCAAGGTATGCATCTGAGTGTATTGGTCAAACCGATCCCTATATTCTCCATTGACGCCAGGCCTCTCGGCCAAGGTAGCTTTGTTCATGAGGTTCATAACATTGACCTTCGGGTAGGGGCAATACATAGGGAACTATTATCTTGTTATGTGTTGGAGGGTCTACCTACTCCTATTGTGTTGGGACTTCCTTGGTTGGTTAAACATAACCCTGTGATTAATTGGCAGTCCAGAGATATAAGCCAATGGGGGAGTTTTGCAAAAGTAACTGCATGAACACAGTCATCAGTGCGGTCGTGCCTAGTACTTTGCCTCCTTTTTTGGAGGACTTTGGGGATGTGTTCTCTGAGGAGGGGTGTCAGGAGTTGCCTCCTCATCGCGTGTATGACTGCTCTATTAATTTACTTCCTGATGCTAAGTTACCTAAAGCTAGGTTATATAACCTTTCTGGTCCTGAGAGGCAGGCTATGAAAGATTATATTTCGGAAAGTCTGGCCAAAGGGCATATTAGACCTTCATCTTCCCCAGTGGCCGCGGGGTTCTTCTTTGTGAAGAAAAAAGATGGAGGCCTACGCCCTTGCTTGGATTTCCGCGAACTTAATCGGATTACTGTTCGAGATCCGTATCCACTCCCTCTGATTCCTGATCTCTTCAATCAAATTGTTGGCGCCAAATGGTTCTCTAAATTGGATCTCAGGGGGGCGTATAATCTGATTAGGATAAAAGAGGGGGATGAGTGGAAAACGGCGTTTAACACGCCGGAGGGACATTATGAGAACCTTGTCATGCCTTTTGGTCTGACTACTGCACCAGCAGTATTCCAACATTTTGTTAATGACATTTTTCGTCATCTGGTGGGGCTGTTTGTGGTCGTATATTTGGATGACATTTTAATTTACTCACCAGATCTTGTGTCTCACCAGGAGCATGTGAGACAGGTGTTGCAGATCTTGCGAGACAATAAACTATACGCCAAACTGGAAAAGTGTGTATTCGCCGTACAGGAACTTCAGTTTTTGGGTTTCTTGGTGTCAGCCTCCGGTTTCCGTATGGACCCTAAAAAGGTGAGAGCAGTGCTTGAATGGGATCAGCCAGAGGATCTTAAGGCTCTGCAGCGTTTTCTGGGGTTTGCTAACTACTACCGGAAATTTATTTGTAATTTCTCATCTGTTGTCAAACCTCTCACTGACATGACAAGAAAAGGGACGGATTTTTCTAAATGGTCGGACAAAGCTTGCCAAGCTTTTTCCTCTTTGAAAAAATGTTTTGCTTCGGCACCCGTTCTCATCCAACCAGATGCATCACAGCCGTTCGTTGTGGAGGTGGACGCGTCTGACGTAGGGGTGGGTGCAATATTGTCCCAGGGTCCGTCCCTGGTAAATGGCATCCGTGCGCTTTCTTTTCTAAAAAATTGTCGTCCGCCGAAAGGAATTATGATATCGGCAATAGGGAACTTTTGGCCATTAAGTTGGCTTTTGAAGAATGGCGTCACTTTTTGGAGGGGGCAGTCCACCCGGTCACCGTCATTACTGATCACAAGAACCTGCTGTATTTGGAATCTGCTAAGCGTCTGAATTCCAGACAAGCTCGATGGTCGTTGTTTTTTACCAGGTTTAATTTTGTTGTCACTTATCGCCCTGGATCTAAGAATGTTAAGGCGGATGCCTTGTCTCGCAGTTTCCCAGGGGCCGGGAAAATGGATGACCCGATTCCTATCCTTCAGGAGGGGGTGGTAGTGTCGGCTGTATGTTCTGAGCTTGAGGAGGAGGTGTTAGAGGCTCAGGGGGACGCCCTGCAGGACCTCCAGGGAGACTGTTTGTCCCAAATCAGTTGAGACAAAAGGTTATTGAGGCACATCATAATTCTGCTTTAGCAGGACATCCAGGGAGTAAGGCTACTTTAGATCTCCTTTCTCGCCGGTTTTGGTGGCCTAACGTTAATAAAGATGTTTTAACTTTTGTCGGCCCTGTGGGGTTTGTGCTCGCTCTAAGACCCCTCATACCCGTCCGTCTGGGACCCTCTTACCCTTGAAACTTCCGGAGCGTCCATGGACTCATTTGTCTATGGACTTCATCACGGACCTTCCTCAGTCGTCAGGGAAGACTGTCATACTGGTGGTTGTTGACAGGTTCAGTAAGATGGCACATTTCATTGCTCTTCCTGCCCTCAATAATGCTAAAACTCTGGTCGCAGGTGTTCATTGGGGAGATTGTGAGACTTCATGGGTTGCCTTCTGATGTGGTGTCAGATAGGGGGTCTCAGTTTGTGTCCAAGTTTTGGAGGGCATTTTGTTTACGTCGGGGGATGCAATTGTCATTTTCCTCGGCTTTTCATCCGCAGACCAATGGTCAGACAGAGCGTCTGAATCAAAGCCTAGAGACTTATCTTCGGTGTTTTGTCTCAGAGAACCAGGAGGACTGGTCTTCTTTCTTGCCTCTGGCAGAGTTCGCTCTTAACAACAGGCGGAGCGAGTCCACTGGTAAGTCCCCGTTTTTTGGGGCATATGGTTTTCATCCCCAGTTTTGTACATTCAATGGGGGGGGCCCTTCTGGGGTTCCTGAGGAGGAGCGTTTCTCGTCGTCACTTACTTCAGTGTGGAGAGGTGTATTGAATAATCTGAGTGCTATGGGGAACCGTTATAAACGTATGGCTGATAGGAGGAGAGTTTCTGGTCCAGATCTTAATGTGAACGATCTGGTATGGTTGTCTACCAGGAATATAAAACTTAAAGTTCCCTCCTGGAAGCTGGGCCCCAGATTCATCGGGCCGTACAGGATCAGTTCCATAATTAATCCTGTGGCATTTCGTCTGGACCTCCCTCCTACGTTTAAAATCCACAATGTGTTCCACAAGTCATTACTTAAGAGGTACGTGGCACCAGTCATACCATCACCTCTACCTCCTCCTCCAGTGGTGGTCAATGGTAACTTGGAGTTTCAAGTGTCAAAGATCATTGACTCACGTCTGAATCGCCGGTCCCTTCAGTACTTGGTGCATTGGAAGGGGTATGGTCCAGAGGAGAGGATGTGGGTTCCTGCGTCTGACACTAACGCAGATCGTTTGGTGCGGACCTTCCACAGAACTCACCCGGGCAAACCTGGCCCTGAGGGTCCGGAGGCCCTCGTAGAAGGGGGGGTACTGTCATGTGTGCATCGCCACGAAGATCGTCGCGGTTGCACATTCTGACTTCTCACAGCTGAGTTGCTGTTTCTTTGTGTTTGGCAGTTAGGGAGTTAATTCTGTCTGTGCTCAGTTCTGGGACTGGGTGCAGTTTCTCCCGGCTGCAATTAATTATTTGTTGATTGGTTTCCTTTAAATCTCTGGTTGTCTGTGTTGGGAGTTGCCAGTGAAATTCTTCATGCAGACCACAGATAGGATTGTATCTGTATAGACTTAAGTTAAAGAGCTCCTTAGTTGTTTTAAGCTCACCTTGCTTAGAGTTTAATATCCCAGATCATTTATGTTCCTTCTGTGTTTGAGTGTGTATGCAAGTCTGTGTTTTCTCCAGTCTGTCTTATATGTCTAATCTGTGTATTTAGCAGAGATCAGCCCATATCCCTTTGGTGGTAATCAGTATCCTTCTTAGGACTGATTACAGGGTTCAGGGACTGATAGGAGACAGGGTTAGGCTGGAGACTTGGACCTCTGAACCATTATCAGTACCTCCAAGGTGAGGGATTAGTTAGGACCCCAGTTTAGGGTCAGGTTAGACCCCCGGTCCTCCTCTTTCCTGTGACAGTGTATCAAGTCCTCAAGATTAACCCTGAGTTCAACGGATATCGTGTCAGGTAAATCTATTCTATATTTACATGCTGATGTTGCTAATCTATATGTTGTATAGAGTGTTGTTCTTTTAAGAATAGTTTACTGACATCGTACACATATTATAAGACCGCGAGACAGTCTGCAAACTGTTGACTATTTCTGCCAACTTGTATGAAGTAATACAGGACTTTTCTATATGAAACCTGTGACTCCTGTGTTTTCATCGCACCCAAGCACAAGACGCTATATGAACTGTACTACATACATTACACCTGCTGCCGCTCCATAGCCTGCTGCTGTATAGCCTGCTGCTGTTGCATACCTGCTGTTGCTGCTGTGTAGCCTGCTGTTGCTTTCGCATGGCCTCCACCAGCATTTTTACGGTGTTCTCCATCTTCGGACAGTTATCCACCGGGTTTTGCGTCACTTTCTTTACCCAGGACATTTAGTGTTCATGCAGGAAAAAACAGCCTGACCTCACTGCGTTGCCCGCATTGAAGCCACCAATTGTAGGGATCCGCTCTGGTAGGCAGGGCTGGGCCGCAGTAATGAGGCAAACACACAGCCTTTTAGTTCAAATGTCAGTGGTTTTAATCATGATTTCAACAAAAAGTCCAGATAACAAAATAAAAACAGAACATAAATCACTACAGTTTGGAGAACCACTGGTCCCAGACTCACCCTTGCTTGGGACGGGCTTAACTAAGCGGTTGCAGGTCAGCAGAGACCGCCAGGTCCCATTCCAGGTGGTCTGGTACTCGCTTCCTGGTGCACACTGGCACACAGTAACAAAACAATCTTCCAGGCTGACTCCAGCCAAACTCCTTCCTTCCACACACCAACTACAACAGCTCCTTATTTTATAGGCCTACTCCACACCCTCAGGTGAGGTACACATGAGCTGACCAGATCACGTTACTATGACCTTATCACAGGTCCTTGTGATCATGTGAAATCATGAGCAAACTTCAGTCTGCTAGAAGAAATATATCTCCCATCCAGTAAGATCCCCTTTGGTGTACCACACCGGCAAGAAGTCTCCTGTTCCCTACACATGCACAGAAAAACCCATGTCGAACATGCTCCAAATAGGGAAGAGCCGTCACCCTGATTGTTATGCTTAAAACAGGAAAGATTGAAGTTTTCAAGGCCTAAAATGATAAATTTTACTAAGAAATATGGACAAATCTTAATTTGTCATCACAGCGCATATCTGCACATGGCTAGTAGAATTGGTAACAAAAACTAAAACATAGTGTTTACTTTTGGAAATTAATGCATAAAACTAAATTTCATAATTATCAATTA
>JARQOD010001377.1:38790-100047 GCA_033576555.1 Oophaga sylvatica | reverse complement strand
TTGGGGCCATTTGTCTGGGCTCATCACACTCTTCCTCAGACCTCTGGCAATTTTTGACCCTTGGTCTTTGCATTTTTTTACGGACATTGTTTCTGTCAGCCTATTGCATGCCACTCTGAGTCACTGGAACAACATGCATCTTTCAGTATACAGAGTATTGCCTCAGATTATCATATACTTCTGACAGGTTATGGGCTTTTATAGGTACCGGTTTATTTCACATAAACTATATCTATATACAAGTTTCTTCATTGGATCTTATTGGGTCCCTTCCTTGGGTACCAGTCTATTATCGTCTTAGGCACCTATACATATTTTGCGTCACTGCTAGTCTGATTATAATGTGGACTATTCATGTGTTGTGGTACTAATCTATTATCATCTTAGGTACTTATATATATTTTGTGTCATTGCTAGTCTGATTACAATGCTGACTATTAATGTGTTGTTATGCAGGTATTGATTTGTTATTTCTCCCACAGGACGGTATATATTGTGGACATTATTATATATAGCTGACTATGGTCAAGTAGGACATATGCGGGTGGTTCTCACTGTTTTTAATGTTTTTATCAATTTTTTGCCAATAAAGTCTTCTTCTTGTTATATTCTATATGGTGGTGTGCAAATCTGTATGGTAATTAACTCAGTTCAACTCACTGACATCAGCGTGAGCGCCATGGGAAAAGTTCTAATTTTTACAACAAAATTTACAAAACCATTTTTTTAAGGTCCAAATCACATTTGAAGTGACATTGAACTGAGTGACATTTGAAGTGACTTTGAGGAGCCTATATGACAGAAATTACCAAAAAGTGACACCATTCTAAAAACTGCACCCCTCAAGGTACTCAAAACCACATTTAAGAAGTTTATTAACCCTTCAGGTGCTTCACATGAATTAATGGAACGTGGGAGGAAAAAATAAACAGCTAACTTTTTTCACAAAAATGTTCCTTCACACCCATTTTTTTTTTTGCTTTCACAAGGGTAACAGGAGAAAATGGACCCCAAAATTTGTTGTGCAATTTCTCCTGAGTTCAGCCGATACCCCATATGTCATCGAAAACTACTTTTGAGGCACAATGCAAAGCTAAGAAGGGAAGCATATTGAAGTTCAGATTTAGATGGACTGATTTGAGGGTGACATGTCACATTGGTAGAGCTCCTAAGATACCAATCCAGCAGAACCCCATTAGTGACCCCATTTAACAAACTACACCTCTCAATGAATTCATCTAGGGGTGCAATGATCATATTGACACCACAGGTGTGTCACATAATTTTATACCATTGAGCAGTGAATAAAAAATAATTACATTCTTATCACCAAGATTTTGTGTTAGCCCCAGATCTTACATTTTCATACTGTGAAATGGGTAAAAATGGCACCAAAATTTGTCCCACAATTTTTGCTGAATGTAGAATAACCCCATATGTGGCTGTAAAGTTCTGATTAGCCAAACGGCGAAACTCGAGCAAGACTCAGCGCTATTTGCCTCCTGGAACACAGATTTTCCTAGAATAGTTTGCGAACTCCATATACAGTGCCACCAAGTGCTAAAAAGCAGAATCCCCCCTGAAATGACCCCATTTTGGAAATTATTCCCCTCTGGAAATTTATCTACAGGTGTATTGATGATTTTGACTACATGGATGTTTTCCAGAAACAAGCAGTAGTGAATGTTGCTGAGTGAAAATTGCAAACTGCCATTGTAGTGCCCAGTATGGTGTAGTGACCAGCTCATGCTACTCATGCTTCTGGAGACATGTGTGTCGACCCGCCACCACAATTGTGGGTTACCAGGGCAATGGGGTACTCAGAGCCGAGCCCGTAGAAGTCTATGGGGATTGTTGTCACAGGTAGCTGTGGCTCGGTCTGTGGCCCTGGCGGTCTGGCGTATGTTGTTGGGTGATATTTACAGGGGATTGTTTTATGTACAGTTCGTGACGCCACCTGTAGTGTTCTGGTAATTAGTACCAGCGCTGCTGTAGATCTCTGAGGGGATGGTGAGGCAGCTAGATGTCGGGTCCCCTACAGGTGGGACTCTTCCCTCAAAGTCTGTTAATATGGTGAAGTCGGGTGCCGGTAAATAACACAGTCTCACACAGTCAGCGTCTTTCCATACCTTTACTTGCAGAATGATAAGGCAGGTCCCAGGGAGGCTGATCCAAGGAGAGTGTATCTTGAGACGGCAGCTGGACAAGTTAGGGGCCTCCTTTAACTCCAATAAACGAGTACAACCAGCCTGAAGCGTAGTTCCCTCTATGATTCCAGCAAATCTTAGCTGTTTCTGCCCAGTCAGCTTAGTGTTAGGGATCTTCCTGTGAAGGAGCTGAATACTTATGTTTGTCCTGCAGAACTCCAAAGTGTTCACTCCCCCTGACCCCAGCTACGTACCGACTATAAGGGGCTTGTCTGCCGCGACCTAGGGTCCGGTAGATTCCTGGTTGTCCTGTCACTGTGCCTGAAGCAACAGTGACTCTTCGGTCCCCAGTGACCGGTAACAAGGCGCTGGACTTCTGCAATCCTGTAGCGCCAATTCTCTAATCCACTTGCCTTTCGCCTTGTCCACGCTGGTAACATAAACACTCTTACTAGCCAGGGGTCGAGCAGTCACTTCCAATCTTTTTCCTTCCAATGAAGCTAACCACAGATGCTCAGTTATCACAGGCAGGAGCACGTCTCTGTACCTGATACTGTCCTTTAGACAGGAATGCTGAAGACTTTCTGGGTTACAACTTGTTCTTTCCTTCAATGTATGCTGAGGAGATGACACAGCTCTGACCAGACTAAGGTGTATTCCAACACCTATACCAGACTCCACTTTCCAAGCTGATGAGATAGCAATCTAGACTCCTTCCTCCCTCCAGATGCAGACTCTCTCACTGTAGTCTAGACGCAGACTCTCCACGTCCTTACTGCCCGAAGACAGGAACTACACTCTACTAAAATCACGCCTACACATACCTTCTTGACCACTCCCTAGAGTATACTTCACTACCCCAAGGGGGTGTCTAGTGTGTGTAGAATGAATGCATATTGAGCTTTAAGCCGCCGTCTCGCCATACACTCCCCAGGGTACTGCGTGTGCCTACCACCAGGGCTACACATTCCCCCATGGTAAACGACAGCACTCCCGGGCTGTGAAATACAAAAGACAGAAAAATTTTGTTTATGCAATAACATTTGGAACAATAACATCTTCCCATCCGGGAGGTAAGAATACTTTGAACGTTACAAACTTTAATACAAATAGTATCAAATAGCATTTTCAATAAATAGATATACAAGATACTTGTGAAGGACCCGCACCAAACCTTCAACGTAGGTCCTGGGTGGGCTGCAGGACATCCAAGTGCAGACCTCACTCAGTGCCACACCACACGGGTTTTGTTTTTCAGAGGTAAATATGGATGGTTTATGTAAAACCAAGATAGGGCACCAAAGTGCAACTATGTACAAGAGAGTTCTGGGTAAGCATAGTCCTTTACCTCGAAAAGTCCATTTATAAAGAAAGACATAATAAATCACATTGTAAAAGTGCAACTGTTTATCATATATCAATTATCAATTACCAATTACCAATTATCAATTATCAATTACCCAGCCGGGCATTCTATAACTAGAAATATATATATTTACTATATATAATATCTGTGCAAACTTTTTCAAAAACATTTTAAACTTTTTGCTATAGTACTGATGGTAGACCCGATATGGATCTCACCAACTCTTTACTATTTATTCATTTTCTGCAAATACTTTTTCCACTACATTTTCCACCCCGGGGGCTGGAACAACGCAATGGGCCCTTGATCCCAGGACCAGCAAATCATGTGCTGCGATCAGGGTCTGGGTTGCGACAGTTCTGGTTTGAACCTCCAGGGGCGCAACGGGTACACTTTCTTCGCATGACACCGATTGCGTCTCCATTACAGTCAACGATATAGACCGCGTCAGGGTTTGCGATCTAGACTGGGTCGCATTTGGCGATATGGAAGTGGCTTTTACTTGCGATAGACCTTGGGTCGCATGTTGCGATGACTTTGACGGGGGCGATGCTGGGGCACGGCCGGATGCTGCTGAAGCTGAGTACGGGGACGCTGCGGTAATGGTGACGGTACCGGCGTCTGGGACGGGGTCGCGGACGATGGCGACGTTCAGGGCATACCACCCCTTCATTCCCCAATGCCGCGTATAGGTGACTATGTCGCCGTTTACTAAGTCCCTCCCGGGATGGCCTTGTGGCAGGTGAGATTCCACGTCACGCCTGCTGACGAAGACCGCTGGGTAGAGGCCCGGTTCACGAATAAAGCCCCAGCCCTTCCGGAGCTGGAACTCAGTCACACACCCCTGCCGCCGCGGTTCCCGTAAGGTACCTTTGTCGCGACGGACAGTCTCCTTGTCAGCAATCAGCTCAGCAAACTGTCGCTGGCGGTTCTTCTTGATTTCCCGCGCTTCCTCCTGCTGGCGCCTCTTCGTCTCCTCACGACTCTGCCATTCTTGTTCCCACTGGGCGGTGTAGGCGACGTCATCCAGGCGCGCCATCTCGTCCCAGTCCACATCTGGTAGTGACGGACAGGACCCCTCCGGTGTCCCTGCCGGGGACCGATAATCTGCTGCGGCCTCTTGGCCGGGCGGGCGTTCCGGGATTGGCTGTACCTCCTCAACCTCCTCCGCATCCACCGCTTCACCAGTGGGATCGGGAACGGTACTTTCGGGGGCAGCCTCCGGTTGCTCCTTCGCCTTGGGCAGCAGACTTTTCGGTACTTTGAATCGTGGGGGTTCGTTGAGGGGAGAGGACGCCGTGTTCGTCATTTGCCACTTCAGCAGATTACACCGGCGCCTCTCAATCTCCTCCAGTCCAGGTTGGAACAATTCTCTTAGGCGTGAGTTCTCCTCCCGAACCTCTAACAACGCCTGTTGCAGGTGCAGGATCGCATAGGCCTCGGATGCCGATGGCAGCTTGGCGGGGGCACGGGGCCTGCCTTCCTCCGCTGCCCCGCTCGGCTCCACACGTCCTGCCTCCATCACGCTCCAGAAGATTCTTTCTTCTTTCTGCGGAGACATCCGGTCTCTTCCGTGGAGGTGGGGTTTGCGTCTCCTCCTCCTCGCAGGGAAGGTGAAGAGGAGGCGGACCTCCTTTGCTGTAGGGCAGGACCGCATGTTATAGTAGCACTTTGAGAGGGCAGGCATTTTCTTCGCGCCACAGGGGGTAGACGCCCACGAAGGTACGCCCACCTTCTTCTCCAGCGCCTGAGGGCGCGAATATGGCGACAAAAATGGCGATTTTGGCGCCAAAAGTGCAAACAGTCCTTTTTACAAAAAAACAAGTCCTTAGGCACGCAGGGCTCGCAATTTCGCGAGTTTGGTATCCTGTTCGTGACGCCAAGTTTAGTTGTGTCGACCCGCCACCACAATTGTGGGTTACCAGGGCAATGGGGTACTCAGAGCCGAGCCCGTAGAAGTCTATGGGGATTGTTGTCACAGGTAGCTGTGGCTCGGTCTGTGGCCCTGGCGGTCTGGCGTATGTTGTTGGGAGATATTTACAGGGGATTGTTTTATGTACAGTTCGTGACGCCACCTGTAGTGTTCTGGTAATTAGTACCAGCGCTGCTGTAGATCTCTGAGGGGATGGTGAGGCAGCTAGATGTCGGGTCCCCTACAGGTGGGACTCTTCCCTCAAAGTCTGTTAATATGGTGAAGTCGGGTGCCGGTAAATAACACAGTCTCACACAGTCAGCGTCTTTCCATACCTTTACTTGCAGAATGATAAGGCAGGTCCCAGGGAGGCTGATCCAAGGAGAGTGTATCTTGAGACGGCAGCTGGACAAGTTAGGGGCCTCCTTTAACTCCAATAAACGAGTACAACCAGCCTGAAGCGTAGTTCCCTCTATGATTCCAGCAAATCTTAGCTGTTTCTGCCCAGTCAGCTTAGTGTTAGGGATCTTCCTGTGAAGGAGCTGAATACTTATGTTTGTCCTGCAGAACTCCAAAGTGTTCACTCCCCCTGACCCCAGCTACGTACCGACTATAAGGGGCTTGTCTGCCGCGACCTAGGGTCCGGTAGATTCCTGGTTGTCCTGTCACTGTGCCTGAAGCAACAGTGACTCTTCGGTCCCCAGTGACCGGTAACAAGGCGCTGGACTTCTGCAATCCTGTAGCGCCAATTCTCTAATCCACTTGCCTTTCGCCTTGTCCACGCTGGTAACATAAACACTCTTACTAGCCAGGGGTCGAGCAGTCACTTCCAATCTTTTTCCTTCCAATGAAGCTAACCACAGATGCTCAGTTATCACAGGCAGGAGCACGTCTCTGTACCTGATACTGTCCTTTAGACAGGAATGCTGAAGACTTTCTGGGTTACAACTTGTTCTTTCCTTCAATGTATGCTGAGGAGATGACACAGCTCTGACCAGACTAAGGTGTATTCCAACACCTATACCAGACTCCACTTTCCAAGCTGATGAGATAGCAATCTAGACTCCTTCCTCCCTCCAGATGCAGACTCTCTCACTGTAGTCTAGACGCAGACTCTCCACGTCCTTACTGCCCGAAGACAGGAACTACACTCTACTAAAATCACGCCTACACATACCTTCTTGACCACTCCCTAGAGTATACTTCACTACCCCAAGGGGGTGTCTAGTGTGTGTAGAATGAATGCATATTGAGCTTTAAGCCGCCGTCTCGCCATACACTCCCCAGGGTACTGCGTGTGCCTACCACCAGGGCTACACACATGCACCTTGAAATTAGGCAGGCTCTTGTAGCTACAGAAATGCCAAACATGTGGATGCTAAATGTGGTTTAGACACAATGGGGCTGAGAAGGGAGGGGGCATTTAGATTGAGAGCGCATAATTTGCTGAATTTATTTTGGGGGATGAGGAACCATTTTGATTTTCCAGAGCCTTTGCACAACCAGTAACATGGAAGTCCTCTATATTTACATTAACAGATGAAAGACGTGAGTGGGGACTTGCTTTTTTATGGCTTGAGTTGAAGCTTTTATTGGAACATTTTGCATAACATTTATCCGGCGCTCTACGTTGAGCACTTGCAGAAATTTGGGGTTTCCATCTATAATGAGGCATCAGATTTACTCTAGACTCCATCTGGCCTTTGTTCAGCGTAGTTCTTCTTTTCAGAAGTGCACAAAACTATGGTTGATGTTTTTCTGCATGTCTAAAAAGACAGACACTGCCGGATCACAGGTCCTATGGCGTTCACAGAGCCTCCATTTGCCTCATTATAGGGGATCTTCTGCCGGGGGTTCAATCTGAAACATGTATTTCAGAGATTTGCATAGAATTCTCAGTGTTAGCGCTCAGCACAGATTGCAGGATAAATGTGAGATAAGCCTTACTTCGATCTTTGGGAAGCAGAATTAACAAAGTAACAGGTGAAGAATTGGTTGAATTTATTTTTTATGCTATTCCTCAGGCGGTATAAGTGATTAGACAAATTTATTCTTCGGGTTTGGTGCGATTACAGCAATACCAGATTTATGTTACGTTTTTATGTTTGGCAAAAAAACTAGTTTTTGCTTCCTCATATTTAGACAGCTATAATTTTTTCATATTTTTGCCAGCAGAGTCATGTGCAGCTCCTTTTTTGGGGAACAAATTGACGTTTTTATTGGTACCATTTTCGGGCACATGACATTTTTTGATCGCTTTCTATTCCAATTTTTGGAAGGCAAAATGAACAAAAACCTGCAATTCAGAAATTGTTTTTTGTTTGTTTTTTTATGGTAAAATTGATAAGGCAGCTTTATTTTTCCGGTCAGTACGATTATAGCAATACCCCATTTATATTTTTTTTATGTTTTGGCACTTTTACACAATAAAAACTATTTTATAGAAAAAATTATTATTTTTGCATCACTTTATTCTGAAAGCTATAACTTTGTAAATTTTCCGCTTTGTTATGCTTTTCTCATGGGGGCCACGCATACAAGGATAGGGATGAGGAACCATGCATACAAGGATAGGGATGAGGAGCCATGCATGTGAGTCGCCCGTAGCAGGACCGTGGGGTACTCGGCACCGAGCACGTTCACTTCAATGGGGGATGTCACGGGTAGCACAGCTCGGTCCGTGGCCCTGGGGCTCACCTCAATAAAAGAGGGATATTTACAGGGGATTATAAGGTTTGTAGAAATGTTCGTGACGCCACCTGTGGTACCTGGTCAGTGTGACCAGCACTGCAGGGTAGATCCACTGAGGGGTTGTTACTGGGCAGCAAGGTGTTAAGTCTTCCACAGGCAAGACTGGATCCCTCAGGGTAAATGGCGGTGTAGGGGTGCAGGATGGAGAAGGGGCTTTCAGCCGCAGGAGCAATAATGCAGACACACACACGAAAGTCTCTTTCTGTACCTTTACTGATGGTAGATGCAGGCACGTCCCGGGAAGCTGGCAGGGTGGAGGATGCACGTCCAGTATTCTCACTGAGTAGGTGTAGGGCCTCCTTACTCCTGTTGTGTGAGTTTCTGACCTGTATGAAACGAAGTCTAACTCTGTCTTCACTTAAACGCCCGGCTGACTTTGTGGTGGAGCCTTCTCTTGGATAGAACAGTGTCTCTGTATGCAGCGTCCTGCTAGACCCCCGTCTTCCTGACCCCGGTTACGTATCAGCGCTCCTGGGCCCCTGCGACCTGAAGTCCAGCAGGGTCTCCGGTATCTCCTACTAGTCGTGTAGATGCTAGCAAGCTCGGACCCGGTGTCCGGTATTCAGAGTAGAGGTAAGCTATCAATGCTGTTTCAACCTCCGTTACTCTCTTCTTCTCTTCCACTCGCCTTTCGTCCTACTCCGACCATTAACACAAGCACAATAGCAGAAATTAGCTGATTCTTCTCTCTCTTCACCGCTCTCAAAGCGTCGGCACGCTTGCTCACTGAAACTACACTCAGTTGACTCAGTTCTGACCAGGCTGAAGTGGCTATCTTCCTCCACTTGTACTAGCCTCCACTCTTTGAACTAAGCTCAAGCTGCAGTCTTCAGATTCTCTCACAACTCTCTACTCCTCTCAGCTCTGAGGTGAATAAACTGTCTCACACTCCCAGCTAATCTGCCTCTCTGAGGTAATCTGATGTGTTCTCATCTCATCTCATCTGAGGTAACTAGACTGAACTGGTTCTGCTGTGACTTCACTACCCTATATACTCTGAAATGAAAAGGCTCCTTCTGGTGGCTCTAGAGAATAGCGAAGGTTTGTTGTGTGCATATCAGGTCTCCGTGGGTGTTACCTTTGGTGCATCCCCCCTGGGGAAATGTGACTCCAGGCACAGCTGGGCTACACACATGCAAGGATAGGGATAAGGAGCCATGCAGACAAGGGTGAGAATAGGGAGCCATGCAGACAAGGATGGGGATAAGGAGCCATGCAGACAAGGATGGGAATAAGGAGTCATGCAGACAAGGATGGGAATAAGGAGCCATGCAGACAAGGATGGGAATAAGGAGCCATGCAGACAAGGATGGAAATAAGGAGTCATGCAGACAAGGATGGGAATAGGAGCCATGCAGACATGGATGGGAATGAGGAGCCATGCAGACAAGGATGGGAATGAGGAGCCATGCAGACAAGGATAGGAATGAAGAGCCATGCAGACAAGGATAGGGATAAGGAGCCATGTTGACAAGGATGGGGATAAGGAGCTATGCAGACAAAGAAAGGAATAAGGAGCCATGCAGACAAGGATAGGGATAAGGAGCCATGCATACAAGGATGGGGATGAGGAACCATGCATACCAAGATAGGGATGAGGGGACAATGCATACCTGGCTTATACTCGAGTCAATACGTTTTCCCAGTTTTCCATGGCAAAATTAGGTGCCTCGGCTTATACTCGGGTCGGCTTATACATTAGTATATAGGGTAAATATCTTTAGAGCTTCTTTGTTTCCATGGTGTTGTACATGAGAAAGAGTTATATACAAGATACAAATATAAAGTACAGTGAACAAACTAACAATGACAGACTGGTACAGAAAAGAGAAGGCCCTGCCCTTGCGGGCTTACAGTCTGCATGATAATAGGGAAAGAGACAGTAGGGTAGAGGGTTACAGAAGTATTATTATTTATTTGCTGTCAGTGTTACACTGACCAAATGCCTTTTAGACCATGCTCCTGACATGGTCTAAACAGGCTACCATAGCTGGCAGACCTGGAGATTTCCATGACGACCATCGGGCTCTCGCAATGACGTCGTTTGGGTTCCGATCGGACTAGAAAGGGAACCACCTCCCTATCCCAGCCTCCTAAATATTGCAATCGATCACACCAACTAGGGGGTTTAAAAGTCGAGGGCAGTGTGGACACTGCTCTTGGTTGTGACAGCAGGGGCTCAGCTATCACATGAGCACCTGTGCCACGCACGATCGCAATGACATATGTATACGTCATTGGTCTGGAACCCCTCCCTTACCACGATATACTTAGGTACGTCAAATGTCATGACGGGGTAAAATGGCATGGTTCAATGGTGGATTCCATATCCTTCTTTAGAATCTTAAAGACTAGGGATAAATAGACCATGTTACGTTGAAAAAAAGAAAACCTATTCTGAACCTGTAATGCGACTGCTGTTCATGAAAACAGTTTGAATGTCGCACTTATTAAAACAATCCCAAGAAAAAATAATGAGTTTCCTCACCTGCTTGACCCTGCACATCTCATGAGTAAGTAGCCTCCAGCAATATACATTTTAGTCATGACAGGCAACACATAAGTTGTAGCACCAGTTTTTTACAGCTGACATACGACCTTCTGTTTCCTGTGCAAGTACACATAGTGAAACATATTCTCACATTTCTAATAAATATGATTGCAAGAGAACATGGTTATGAGCAATAAGTAGAGATAAACCTGTCATAGGAGCTGGGAACAAAATTCTGCAGAACATGTTTTTACTGCTTATTCATTTAACTAAATTAACTATTTATTGTATTTTTTATTATGTCTTTTCTAATTGTTAATTATTTTGTTTTACATTTTTTAATCCAATTGGACGTTTAAAAAAACCTCCTAAAAAACAAATTTCTTAGATATGCACTAAAGAACGACCCCAGAAGAAGACGGTCTGATAAAAAAAAGCAAAAGGAGTGTGTATTAAGAGTTGGCGCGCTTAAGATAACATGATGATGGCCGTCCCAGTTAAAGTCGACTGGCCCTGGTAATCCGTAGATCAGCCCTCAGTATTCACACAATTGGCATAAAACCCACATCAGATTGAAAACATTAGATAACCAATAGTTTGTAGACTAATTCATCTGAAATGGTCCCCTAACCAATGGTATACATACAGTAAACCTGTATAACAAAATGTCAGTGGCAGTGCCACATATAAATCATAAATTGCTTTACTCATCTAAATCTCAGCCCCTTTCCAGGGGTGGGATTCAAATTTTTAACAACAGGTTCTGTGTTTGTGCGTCAGAAAAACACACCCATTTTTAAGCCACACCCATTTTTAAAGCCACACCCATTCACACACACCTTTTCCTCAAACATATACAAGTAGGGGAGCAGTCAGTTGAAAAACAATAAATTGGAATGGGATCAGAACAGTGCACATTCTGGCCAGCGGCTCTCCTGACCTGAGTGTGACAGCTGCATATATTTCTATGCAGCTGTCTCACTTGACTGACCGGCTGGCCAGGCTGTGCAATACATTCTGATTCATACGACAGTCTGTTTGCGTCCTAATGGTAATTAAAAGTAAAAATCACCAAACCCTTCCTGCAAACTGGTGTTACTCAAGTGACAGTCCCATCTATGTCAAACAATGATGATTTTAATTGCAGAGTTAAATTGTCGTATTTCTATAACTAGAACACCAGAAAAAGAATGGTTCATGAAAATATGACAACCACAAGTATAATCCACAGAGTAATAATAATTTAATGTATAGTACTTATAAAATCACATACATCAGAACTACAAAGTGCCAAATGACCAGAGACAAGTTGTACTCCATACTATAGCCATAATATCAAGTAAATGACATAATAGACACAGCCAAAAAACTTTTTATGTAAACAAACATTTTGGGCAAAAAGCGAAAGAGTAAACGGGCACCATCCTTAATCACAACAGGTTTGGGATCACCTAGTGCTTACTTCAATGTAAACAGTCACAAGAAAAAGAAAAAAGCATATGCACTAAATAGAGGGGATCACCATAGAATAGTGTTGTATAAAAAGTCTTAATTTATTGAACACACACCTTAGACAAACACTTGAAGCATAAAAACACTTAAAATTCAAGTCAAGAACATGATCAAGACAAGAAATGGGTCATATACAAGATTTACATAGTAACAGAGTTATAAGGGTTCTGAGCTAAATCACTCTCTAAGTTTATTTTGTGTTTGTCTGTGATAGGAGATAATGGGTATTGCTTTCATTGCTCATATGGTCTCCTGGATGGTAACACATCCAAATGCTCGTAGTTAAATCACTCTCTAAGTTTATTTGTGTTTGTCTGGATAGGAGATAATCGTATTGCTTCATTGCTCATATGGTCTCCTGGATGGTAACACATCCAAATGCTCGTAGTTAAATCACTCTATAAGTACATGAACAGAGAGCATTGGTTATGGCCTCAGCGGTAGTAGACTCAAGCTCCTTCAGATCAACAAACACATTGACAGGGTCTGCACAAGTGGGTAGATTACAACGTACATAGATAACCAGAACACTCTTCTGAGATACAGTTGATGATTCATCAATTATAAGACACAACTTAGCTTTACAACTAACAATTTTAGAAAAATTTTCTAATTTTTGAGGATATATGTTGAATGATTGTCATGGCAGTTTTTCTTGAATAAAGACCTACTCCTAGATCAACGCCATTTGTTTCATTCAGTTCAATTTCTGCCTCTATGTCCGCCAAGGGTCGATTTTGTAAAGCTAGACTATACACAATATTAAAAACATGTATTGTTGAAGCCAATGCTTTTGAATTGACCCTGTCAAAAGCCTTTGTTAGTGTACTACCCTTTGAGGCTGTAAAAAGGTTCTCAGCTTTATCATGAGATCTAGACATTGCATGCTCTCTTATTTTTTTGCGAAGAGAAGCTTGCTGAATGTATTTAAGGATACCAGATGGTTTCACTACAAAGTTCCTCCATTCCTCAGAAAGGTGACAAGATTTTGAATTTGGCACTCCTAATCTTCTTCCTACTGTAGAGCACACATTACAACCCAATTTATTAATTTTTACTTTAAGCCATGGGTACAAATTCAAAAAATAGTCCACTTGCTTTTTGGACCAACATGACATTAAAGTCGAACTGCTTGTGCCGTGCTCTGCAACAGTTGTACATGACAGTGGGTCAGGAAGTAAAGGTTCACGCACAAGCTGTGCGCCACTGTCAGGTACAATCTTTGCGCCACTGTCAGGTACAACCTCTGCGCCACTGTCAGGTACAACCTCTGCGCCACTGTCAGGTACAACCTCCGCTCCACTGTCAGGTACAACCTCCGAGCCACTGTCAGGTACAACCTCCGCGCCACTGTCAGGTGCAACCTCCGCGCCACTGTCAGGTACAACTGTATTGACTACATTTCTATTAATATCTAAGACACAAGTGTCTAGTTCGTTTGCTTTCTGTTTCTTGCTTCCCAGAGTAAAAAAATTCAATATTGTAGATTGTCTCTTCATTTTCTTTTACATAAATGGCTTGGTCAAACCTTGATCTGAGACTGTATTCACTAAAGACAGTGTCTTGTCACTGCAGCCAACGTCATCAAATGCTGTTAAAAAACAAATAACAAGGTGTAAGTACACCATATACACTTTAATACACATGTCCAGCTATGAAAATCATGTGCACCACAAAAGAACAAATCAGTATACAGTGCCAATCGAAAACAACTTATTAGAACATCTAAAATGTATTCAGTATTTAACACAATAATAGTATCACATTGTCATTTCTAGGCAACTGCCATCCAAAGATAGGGACCACAAAACCCACACTGGCATCAATACAGCTCATGAACAAAAGTGCAGACTTGACAGCACCTAATACTACAGCCAGGGCCGGCACCAGGTTTTTATGGGCCCCGGGCGAAAGAGTCTCAGTGGGCCCCTTTAACACAGACCACGATTAATGATGCACAGATACTGCAGAGAAATATGGGTATAGTACAATGCCAAACACTTTTCTTCTTCCATTACATGAGTGATATCTATTGTAAATTCTAGAATAGCTCAGAAACCGCCAAATCCTCACAGCGCACAGTACAGGCTGGACAGTACAGTCCTCCATACAATATTATGGGCACCACATAGTCCTCCATACAGTATTATGGGCCAAATATAATGCTCCATAAAGAATATTGGACCCCAAATAATGCTCCATACAGGATACTGGTCCCCATATAATGCTCCATACAAAATATGGAGCTCTCCTCTGCACTGTTACGGCTCAGGAAAGGGCGCTGTGGAAAGACTCCCCATTATCATCATCATTGCTTCCCCATTATCATCATCATTGCCTCCTCATCATCATCGCCTCCCCATCATCATCATTGCCTCCTCGCCACCATCACTGCCTCCGTACACCACCATCACACATATAGCACCACACACAGACAGCACCGCAGCACTCTCTCACATACACACACAAAGCACCGCACTACTGTCATGTGTGCATTGCCACGAAGATCGTCGCGGTTGCACATTTTGACTTCTCACAGCTCAGTTGCTGTTTCTTTGTGTTTGGCAGCTAGGGAGTTAATTCTGTCTGTGCTCGGTGCTGGGACTGGGTGCAGATTCTCCCGGCTGCAATTGATTATTTGTTGATTGGTTTCCTTTAAATTCCTGGTTGTCTGCTTTGGGAGTTGCCAGTGAAATCCTTCATGCAGACCACAGATAGGAATGAATCTGTATAGACTTAAGTTGAGAGCTCCTTAGCTGTTTTAAGCTCAACTTGTTTAGAGTTTATTTCCCAGACCATTTATGTTCCTTCGGTGTTTGAGTGTGTATGCAAGTGAGTGCTATCCTGTCTGTCTTATATGTCTAATCTGCGTATTTGGCGGAGATCAGTCCATATCCCTTTGGTGGTAATCAGGATCCTTCTTAGGACTGATTACAGGGTTCAGGGTCTGACAGGAGACAGGGTTAGGCTGGAGACTTGGACCTCTGAACCATTATCAGTACCTCCAAGGTAAGGGATTAGTTAGGACCCCAGTGTAGGGTCAGGTTAGACCCCGGTCCTCCTCTTTCCTGTTACAGCTCATCAAGTCCTCAAGATTAACCCTGAATTCAACTATATCGTTTCTGCACATCTAGTCCTCAAGATTAACCCTAAGTTCTGCAGAGATTGTGTCAGGTAAATCTATTTTATACTTACATTCTGATGTTGCTAAACTATATGTTGTATAGAGTATGGTTCCTGTATAAATAGTTTACTGACATTGTATTCATATCATTAGACAGCGTGACATTTTCACTGGCCATAAAAAATTATCTCTAGTTACCATGGATCCAGTAGCCCAGCTGGCTCTGCAGTTGCAGGGTTTATCCATGGAGCTGACGGACATTAAGTCCAAAGTTTTGTCTCCCCTGGAGCAAACCAGAGTTAAACCTAAAGTAGCTCTTCCAGATAGGTTCACTGGAGGGCGAGACAAATTTTTCACCTTCCGGGAGGCATGTAAATTGTATTTTCGGCTTCGGCCGCGATCATCAGGGAGTGATGAGCAGAGAGTGGGAATTGTTATCTCACTTCTTCAAGGGGACCCTCAATCCTGGGCATTTTCCCTTCCTCCGGGATCCCCGGCTCTACAGTCTGTAGATCAATTTTTTACTGCTCTGGGATTGGTATATGATGACCCAGATCGGGTCTCTCTTGCTGAGACCAAACTACGTAAGTTACAGCAGGGAGATCGTCCGGCGGAGGAATTTGCTTCTGAGTTTCGTAGATGGGCCACGGATACTCAGTGGAATGACCCAGCTCTTAGGAGCCAGTTTTGTCATGGGCTTTCTGACAAATTAAAAGACGTTTTGGCTCAGTATGAGTCTCCTCCTTCTCTGGAGGCTGCTATGGCCCTAGCTATCCGTATTGATAGACGGCTTCGGAGAGGGGTGAGGTAACTCCACTCCCTGTTGTTTCTCCACCTACTACTAAAGTCCCTTATGTTGAGGTTCCCCTTGTCTGTTTGGATGAGCCTATGCAGTTGGGAGGGACATCTTTTCGTAGTAGGGGATTGGCGGCACGCCGCAGGACTAGAAGGTGTTTTTTTCTGCGGGAAAGAGGGACATTTTGTTGGAGAATGTCCATCCCGTGTCTTGTTAAGTAAAAAGTCGCCGGAAAACTGCTAATCCCAGGTTGTGTGGTGGACGACAACCTGGGAGTATGTATTTCATCCGCCGGTTCTTCTCAGTTCCTTGTACCAGTGGAGGTGGTGGTTGGTACTAGAGTGAAGAGATTGTCTGTTCTTCTGGATAGTGGTTCTGGGGCTAATCTGGTTGACGCTCAGTTTGCTCAGGCTCAAGGTATGCATCTGAGTGTATTGGTCAAACCGATCACTATTTTCTCCATTGACGCCAGGCCTCTCGGCCAAGGTAGCTTTGTTCATGAGGTTCATAACATTGACCTTCGGGTAGGGGCAATACATAGGGAACAATTATCTTGTTTTGTGTTGGAGGGTCTACCTACTCCCATTGTGTTGGGACTTCCTTGGCTGGTTAAACATAACCCTGTGATTAATTGGCAGTCCAGAGAGATAAGCCAATGGGGTGAGTTTTGCAAAAGCAACTGCATGAACACAGTCATCAGTGCGGTCATGCTTAGTACATTGCCTCCTTTTTTGGAGGATTTTGGGATGTTTTCTCTGAGGAGGGGTGTCGGGAGTTGCCTCCTCATCGCGTGTATGACTGCTCTATTAATCTACTTCCTGATGCTAAGTTGCCTAAAGCTAGGTTGTATAATCTTTCTGGTCCTGAAAGACAGGCTATGAAAGATTATATTTCTGAAAGTCTGGCCAAAGGGCATATTAGACCTTCATCTTCCCCTGTGGCCGCGGGGTTCTTCTTTGTGAAGAAAAAAGATGGAGGCCTACGCCCTTGCTTGGATTTCCGCGAACTTAATCGGATTACTGTTCGAGATCCGTATCCACTCCCTCTTATTCCTGATCTCTTCAATCAAATTGTTGGCGCCAAATGGTTCTCTAAATTGGATCTCAGGGGGGCGTATAATCTGATTAGGATAAAAGAGGGGGATGAGTGGAAAACGGCGTTTAACACGCCGGAGGGACATTATGAAAACCTGGTCATGCCTTTTGGTCTGACTACTGCTCCAGCAGTATTCCAACATTTTGTTAATGATATTTTTCGTCACCTTGTGGGGGTGTTTGTGGTCGTATATTTGGATGACATTTTAATTTACTCGCCAGATCTTGTGTCTCACCAGGAGCATGTGAGACAGGTGTTGCAGATCTTGCGAGACAATAAACTATACGCCAAACTGGAGAAGTGTGTTTTTGCCGTACAGGAACTTCAGTTTTTGGGTTTTTTGGTGTCAGCCTCCGGTTTCCGGATGGACCCTGAAAAGGTGAGAGCAGTGCTTGAATGGGATCAGCCAGGGGATCTTAAGGCTCTGCAGCGTTTTTTGGGGTTTGCTAATTACTACCGGAAATTTATTTGTAATTTCTCGTCTGTCGTCAAACCTCTCACTGACATGACGAGAAAAGGGACGGATTTTTCTAAGTGGTCGGACAAAGCTTGCCAAGCCTTTTCCTCTTTAAAAAGATGTTTTGCTTCGGCACCCGTTCTCATCCAACCAGATGTATCTCAGCCGTTCATTGTGGAGGTGGACGCGTCTGACGTAGGGGTGGGTGCTATATTGTCCCAGGGTCCGTCCCCTGGTAAATGGCATCCGTGCGCTTTCTTTTCTAAGAAATTGTCGTCCGCCGAAAGGAAATATGATATCGGCAATAGGGAACTTTTGGCCATTAAATTGGCTTTTGAAGAATGGCGTCACTTTTTGGAAGGGGCTGTCCACCCGTTCACCGTTATTACTGATCACAAGAACCTGCTGTATTTAGAATCCGCTAAGCGTCTGAATTCCAGACAGGCTCGTTGGTCGTTGTTTTTTACCAGGTTTAATTTTGTCGTCACTTATCGTCCGGGGTCTAAGAATGTAAAGGCTGATGCCTTGTCTCGCAGTTTCCCAGGGGCCGGGAAAACGGACGACCCGATTCCTATCCTTCAGGAGGGGGTGGTAGTGTCGGCTGTATGTTCTGAGCTTGAGGAGGAGGTGTTAGAGGCTCAGGGGGACGCCCCTGCAGGACCTCCAGGGAGACTGTTTGTCCCGAATCAGTTGAGACAAAAGGTTATTGAGGCACATCATAATTCTGCTTTAGCAGGTCATCCAGGGAGTAAGGCTACTTTAGATCTCCTTTCTCGCCGATTTTGGTGGCCTAACGCTAATAAAGATGTTATAACTTTTGTCGCGTCCTGTGGGGTTTGTGCTCGCTCTAAAACTCCTCATACCCGTCCGTCTGGGACCCTTTTACCCTTGAAACTTCCGGAGCGTCCATGGACTCATTTACAGTTAGGTCCATAAATATTTGGACAGAGACATTTATCTAATTTTGGTTCTAGACATTACCACAATGAATTTGAAACAAAACAAATCAGATGCAGTTGAAGTTCAGACTTTCAGCTTTCATTTGAGGTATCCACATTAAAATTGGATGAAGGGTTTAGGAGTTTCAGCTCCTTAACATGTGCCACCCTGTTTTTAAAGGGACCAAAAGTAATTGGACAATTGACTCCAAGGCTATTTCATGGACAGGTGTGGGCAATCCCTTCATTATATCATTCTCAATTAAGCAGATAAAAGGGCTGATGTTGATTTGAGGTGTGGTGTTTGCATTTGGAAGGTTTAGCTGTGAAGGAAACATGCGGTCAAAGGAGCTCTCCATGCAGGTGAAACAAGCTATCCTTAAGCTGCAAAAAAACAGAAAAAACCCATCCGAGAAATTGCTACAACTTTAGGAGTGTCAAAATCTACAGTTTGGTACATTCTGAGAAAAAAAGAAAGCACTGGTGAACTCATCAATGCAAAAAGACCTGGGCGCCCACACCTCAAATCAACATCAGCCCTTTTATCTGCTTAATTGAGAATGATATAATGAAGGGATTGCCCACACCTGTCCATGAAATAGCCTTGGAGTCAATTGTCCAATTACTTTTGGTCCCTTTAAAAACAGGGTGGCACATGTTAAGGAGCTGAAACTCCTAAACCCTTCATCCAATTTTAATGTGGATACCCTCAAATGAAAGCTGAAAGTCTGAACTTCAACTGCATCTGATTTGTTTTGTTTCAAATTCATTGTGGTAATGTCTAGAACCAAAATTAGATAAATGTTGTCTCTGTCCAAATATTTATGGACCTAACTGTATCTATGGACTTCATTACGGACCTTCCTCCGTCGTCTGGGAATACTGTCATACTGGTGGTTGTTGACAGGTTCAGTAAGATGGCACATTTCGTTGCTCTTCCTGCACTCCCTAATGCTAAAACTCTGGCGCAGGTGTTCATTAGGGAAATCGTGAGACTTCATGGGTTGCCTTCTGATGTGGTGTCAGATAGGGGGTCTCAGTTTGTGTCCAAATTTTGGAGGGCATTTTGTTTACATCGGGGGATGCAATTGTCGTTTTCCTCGGCTTTTCATCCACAGACCAATGGTCAGACAGAGCGTCTGAATCAGAGTTTAGAGACATATCTCCGGTGTTTTGTATCGGAGAACCAGGAGGACTGGTCTTCTTTCTTGCCTCTGGCAGAGTTCGCTCTTAACAACAGGCGGAGCGAGTCCACTGGTAAGTCCCCGTTTTTTGGGGCATATGGTTTTCATCCCCAGTTTTGTACTTTCAATGGGGGGGGTCCTTCTGGGGTTCCTGAGGAGGAGAGTTTCTCGTCGTCACTTGCTTCTGTGTGGCGAGGTGTATTGAATAATTTGAGTACGATGGGGAACCGTTACAAACGTATGGCTGATAGGAGGAGAGTTTCTGGTCCAGATCTGAATGTGAACGATCTGGTATGGTTGTCTACCAGGAATATAAAACTTAAAGTGCCCTCCTGGAAACTGGGTCCCAGATTCATCGGGCCGTACAGGATCAGTTCCATAATTAATCCTGTGGCATTTCGTCTGGAACTCCCTTCTACGTTTAAAATTCATAATGTGTTCCACAAGTCATTACTTAAAAGGTATGTGGCACCAGTCATACCATCACCTCTAGCTCCTCCTCCAGTTTGGTCAATGGTAACTTGGAATTTCAAGTATCAAAAATCATTGACTCTCGTCTGAATCGCCGGTCCCTTCAGTACTTGGTGCATTGGAAGGGGTATGGTCCGGAGGAGAGGACGTGGGTCCCTGCGTCTGATGTTAACGCAGATCGTTTGGTTCGGACCTTCCACAGAACTCACCTGGGCAGGCCTGGCCCTGAGGGTCCGGAGGCCCCTCGTAGAAGGGGGGGTACTGTCATGTGTGCATTGCCACGAAGATCGTCGCGGTTGCACATTTTGACTTCTCACAGCTGAGTTGCTGTTTCTTTGTGTTTGGCAGCTAGGGAGTTAATTCTGTCTGTGCTCGGTGCTGGGACTGGGTGCAGTTTCTCCCGGCTGCAATTGATTATTTGTTGATTGGTTTCCTTTAAATTCCTGGTTGTCTGCTTTGGGAGTTGCCAGTGAAATCCTTCATGCAGACCACAGATAGGAATGAATCTGTATAGACTTAAGTTGAGAGCTCCTTAGCTGTTTTAAGCTCAACTTGTTTAGAGTTTATTTCCCAGACCATTTATGTTCCTTCGGTGTTTGAGTGTGTATGCAAGTGAGTGCTTTTCCCTGTCTGTCTTATATGTCTAATCTGTGTATTTGGCGGAGATCAGCCCATATCCCTTTGGTGGTAATCAGGATCCTTCTTAGGACTGATTACAGGGTTCAGGGTCTGACAGGAGACAGGGTTAGGCTGGAGACTTGGACCTCTGAACCATTATCAGTACCTCCAAGGTAAGGGATTAGTTAGGACCCCAGTATAGGGTCAGGTTAGACCCCGGTCCTCCTCTTTCCTGTTACAGCTCATCAAGTCCTCAAGATTAACCCTGAATTCAACTATATCGTTTCTGCACATCTAGTCCTCAAGATTAACCCTAAGTTCTGCAGAGATTGTGTCAGGTAAATCTATTTTATACTTACATTCTGATGTTGCTAAACTATATGTTGCATAGAGTGTGGTTCCTGTATAAATAGTTTACTGACATTGTATTCATATCATTAGACAGCGTGACAACTACATACACACACGCAGGCAGACACAGACACACACTGATACACACAGACATACAAACCACATCTCACCTGTCTGGCGCCCGCGCTTACTCTCTGCCACAGCCGACCGCTGAATGATGACATCATCCAGCGGCGCTGCTGTGAGAAGAAGCGCAGGCGCCCTGCAGGGCCCCATGGAGCAAAGAGCTGCGGAAGTACGGGGAGAGGTATTGTGCTGGCTGCTGCCGGGGCCCAGTGGCAGCGCTGGTACCGCTCTCATCCGTTAACGGGCGCCCGGGGTACCCGATGGCGAGTGGGCTCCCCCGCCTGCTCAGGCCCCGGCACTTGCCCGGGTACTGACGCCGGCCCTGATTACAGCCCATACAATATCCTAGCTACTCCTACAGAGTGTAGCTATAATCATGGGCAAGTTCAAGTATAATATGCAAAACACTTACATGAGTATGCAGATTAGAGTGTGGCGGCGCGTCCCCCAAAGCGCGTTTCGTCCCTTTGTCAGGAGCCCAACGTCAACAAATGCTAGTGTTACAAACAAATAAGAAGGTGTAAGTACACCATAGCACTTGAATGCAAAGGTACAGCTATGGAAATCATGTACACCACAAAAGAACAAATCAACTGGAACAGGTGGGTTTTAATGCACTGAACCAGGGGTGGGATTCTGCCGGTTCTCCCCATTTCGATGGAACCGCTTGTTAAAAAAGCAGCGAGTTCCCCGTACCGGGGAGATCCGGAGCAGCCATCCAGTTCAGTGACTACTCTCTCTTCTGATGCTGGCTGCAGTGTTTTTGGTCTGCTGCTCCTGCCACTGATACACCTGAGGCACGAGTCTGGCCAGCCAGGAGCTCCCACCATGCAGTAATAACAGCAACCATCATGTGGCCACTGTGGAAGCAGCACCAGTGTACGGTGTGCAGCCAGCAGTGTGCCGTTTGGGTGTTCCTCCACGTGGAGGTCGACTCCTGGCTCAGGTGAAGTTTAGGGGCCCGGGTCCCGCCTGGCAGCCAGCACAGTGCAGGGTGCACGCTCACACTGACACCACCAGCAGCACCGCAGCGCCCCATAGTTCATGGCACAGCACAGAGCAGGACAGTGGGGCACAGGCAGCTCCCCGGCAACGCCCCCTCCTGCCTGGCCAGACTCATGCCACACGTGTATCAGTGGCAGGAGCTGAGGAGCAGCATACAAAAAACACTGCGGACAGCATGAAAAGAGAGATTAGTCACTGAACCGGATGGCGGCTTTGGATCACCCCAGTACGGGGAACTGGCTGCTTTTTTAACAAGCAGTTCCATCGAAATGGGGAGAACCGGCAGAATCCCACCCCTGGTTCAGTGCATTAAAACCCACCTGTTCCAGTTGATTTGTTCTTTTGTGGTGTACATGATTTCCATAGCTGTACCTTTGCATTCTAAGCAGTTCCATCAAAATGGAGAGAAGCGGCAGAATCCCACCCCTGCATCGCCCCCGGCCCTAATGAAGCCCCCAGCCCGAGCTAGTTACTTATCATGGTTGGTACTCGCCCGGTGACCCAGCCAGTCCCAAAGCAAAGGCCAAGGCCAGACAGGCCCAAACTTAAAAACACCGCCTGAGAGTGAGACTCGATCCCTCCTTGAGTCCTTTTCTACTGTCTGAGACTCTGAGAGATGGGTAGATCGCCCACAGGGGCATGGGCAGTACCCACACGTGCAGCAGGGGGCAGCACCACATGTGCATCAGGGGGCACCCGGGGCAGTAGTGTTGTGAATGGGTTTGAGATGAGTTCTGAGCAGAGGCTTCCTCTGGTGGTTACAAGCGGTGCTGGTCTGTCCAGTGAAGATTGTGAGGACTGGGAATCAGGTGTTACTGACTGGTCTTATATAAGGGAGTCACCTTCCCATCAGGGTTGCCGGTGATCAATTGTTCTGGTCTGAATCCTTCATTCCTGTTTCCCTTGTAGCCTGCTGTGTCGTGTCTGCATCTCCTGCTAACAGATAAGACATTTTCTTCTTTTTGTTTTTGTGCTATATTTTTGCATTTTGTCCTGCACTTCTGTGGGGGCCTTCAGGGTCCCCTCCGGGGGCTTTTGCCCTCTCAGTTTAGTTCAGCCACTGATGTTTGTACTTTTGCTTTTTCCAGTTTTTTCAGTGGCTGCTGTTTTGATTTTGTTACACCAGAGAACTAATTTAGGTGGTAGAGGTCGTGTGATCTCAGGTGTTTTTGAAATTAGTAGAGTTGGTGCTTTTCAGGGTTTTCTGGGATTGCAGTAAGTACCCTTCCTATCCTTTTCTATTTAGTTAGTTTGGGCCCCAGCGTTTGCTCATACTATTTTCTTTCTGTGTCAGTATTTCATCTTGTCTAACCGCCATTACTTGTTTGGGGGCTTTCTATTATCTTTGGGGTTCTGCTCCGGGGCAGATAGCTTTCCTATTTCTATCTTTAGGTGTAGTTAGTTTTCAGGCTGTGACGAGGCGTCTAGGACCAACGTAGGAACGCTCCACGGCTGCCTCTAGTTGTGGTGGTTAGTCAGGGTACTGCAATCTCATAGATTCCAACTGCTCTGGTGTATTGCCTTTTTTACCTGCACTCCTCAGCTACCGAAACATAACAGTATCACCGGCCAAAAAATTGAAAATTGTATGGTACTCACAGAAGGGAAAAAATATTGTGAAAGAAAAAAGGTTGTCAGAGTTGTCAGAGATATTTTTCTGTTTGTTGCTTTTTTTTTCCCTCTGTATCTCTGGGTGCTGGGGAGGATCTTTTCTCTCAATGGAGTTTGCACAGTTGTCTGGCCGTGTGGATCAGCTTGCCGCTGAGGTTCGGAGTATTGCTACCTATCTTGCTAGGTTGCCTGTTGTGGAACCTAGGATTCCCATGCCAGATTTGTTTTTAGGGGATCGAGCTAAGTTTCAGAATTTCAAAAATAATTGTAAATTGTTTTTTGCCTTAAAATCTAAGTCCTCAGGAAACGCAGCGCAGCAGGTTCAAATTATCATCTCTCTCCTGCGCGGCGATCCTCAGGATTGGGCTTTTTCCCTGACACCTGGGGATCCTGTTTTGAGTGATGTTGATGCATTTTTTCAGGCTTTGGGATTATTGTACGATGAGCCTAATGTCACTGATCAAGCTGAAAAAGCCTTGTTGGCATTAAATCAGGGGCTTTATGACGCTGAGTTATACTGTCAGAGATTCCGTAGGTGGGCAGTCCTGACCAAATGGAATGACGATGCTTTGGCAGCCCTTTTCCGGAAGGGTCTGTCAGATAATGTAAAGGATGTTATGGTGGGATTCCCTGTCCCCTCTGGTCTCAATGATTCTATGTCATTAGCGATTCAAATTGACAGACGTTTGCGTGAGCGGAGAAGTATGCGTGGAATGGTGTTGCCTTGTGAACCAGCTTCTGAACCCATGCAGTGTGATAGAGTGGTGTCTGGGGCACAGCGTCATGAGTTTCGAAAGCGCAATGGGTTATGTTTCTACTGTGGTGATGCCTCTCATGCTATTTCAGTCTGCCCTAAGCGGGGAAGACGTTTTGCACGCTCAGTTGTCTTGGGTAGTGTTCAGACTAAGTTTTTATTAACTGTCACTCTGATATGCTCTCTGTCCTCATTTTCTGCTCAGGCTTTCGTTGATTCTGGAGCAGCTATTAACCTGATGGATTATGATTTTGCTAAACGTTGTGGGTTTCCCTTGATACCCCTACAGAAGTCTATTCCCCTACTGGGGATCGATTCTACCCCTTTGGCTGAGAATAAACCCCAGTTTTCTACTCAGGTGATAATGAGGGTTGAACCTGATCACCAGGAGTGCTGCAAATTTTTGGTTCTGTATAATCTGCATGACATTATCGTGCTGGGTTTCCCTTGGTTACAGTCTCATAATCCTGTTTTGGATTGGAAATCTGTGTCTGTAACCAGTTGGGGCTGCCAATGTGTTAATACCAACACTCCTGTTTTTTCTGCCTCCCCCCAGGCTCAGGATGTTCCTGACTTTTTGATTGATTTTTCTGATGTGTTTAGCGAAAGTAAATCTGCATCCTTGCCTCCTCATAGGAGCTATGACTGCGCTATTGAATTAGTGCCGGGTAGTAAATTCCCTAAAGGTCGCCTTTTTAACTTGTCTGTACCTGAACATGACGCTATGCGGTCTTATATCAAGGAATCATTGGAGAAGGGTCATATCAGGCCATCCTCTTCACCCTTGGGTGCCGGTTTTTTCTTTGTGGCCAAAAAGGATGGTTCATTAAGGCCGTGTATTGATTATCGTCTCTTGAACAATATTACTGTGAAATATCAATACCCGTTACCCTTGATTTCTGACCTGTTTTCCAGGGTGAAAAACGCTACTTGGTTTACCAAGCTTGACCTTAGGGGGGCGTATAACCTTATTCGCATTAAGCACGGGGATGAATGGAAGACGGAATTCAATACCCCTGAAGGGCATTTTGAGTACCTAGTGATGCCCTTTGGGCTCACTAATGCTCCTTCCGTCTTCCAGTCCTTCATGAATGACATTTTCAGGGATTTTGTGGACAAATTTCTGATTGTTTATGTGGATATCTTGATTTTTTCTAATGACTGGGACTCTCATGTGAAACATGTTCGAACTGTATTCCAGATTTTGAGAGAGAATGCTCTGTATGTGAAGGGATCAAAGTGTCTTTTTGGCGTACAGAGGATCTCATTTCTGGGATTCATTTTTTCCCCATCTGTTATTGAAATGGACCTGGTCAAGGTTCAGGCCATCTGTGATTGGGTCCAACCTACTTCATTAAAGGCTCTTCAGAGATTTTTGGGTTTTGCCAATTTTTATCGTAAATTTATTGGTAATTTCTCGGTTATTGTTAAACCATTAACTGATTTGACCAGAAAGGGTTCTGATGTGGTGAATTGGCCTCCTGAGGCAGTCTCTGCATTTCAGGAACTTAAGCAGAGATTCACTTCTGCTCCTGTTCTACGGCAGCCTGATGTTTCTCTGCCATTTCAGGTCGAAGTTGATGCCTCTGAAATTGGGGCAGGTGCCGTTTTGTCCCAAAAAGATCCAGAGACCTCTAAAAGTAACCCTTGTGCCTTTTTCTCTCGAAAATTTTCTCCTACTGAACGTAATTATGACGTGGGTAATCGGGAGTTATTGGCCATGAAGTGGGCTTTTGAAGAGTGGAGACATTGGCTGGAGGGAGCCAAACATCAGGTGGTGGTCCTTACGGACCATAAGAATCTGGTCTATCTGGAATCTGCCAAGCGACTCAATCCTAGACAGGCCAGGTGGGCCTTGTTTTTCACACGTTTTAATTTTGTGGTTTCCTTTCTTCCTGGCACTAAGAATGTTAAGGCGGATGCCCTCTCGAGGAGTTTCCTTGCGGACTCTCCTGAGTTATCTGATCCTTCTGTTATTTTGAAAGAGGGTGTAGTTCTTTCCGCCATCTCGCCCAATTTGAGACTTGCTCTGGAGGGGTGTCAGGAGGATAGGCCCGAGTGCTGCCCTGTTGGAAAATTGTTTGTCCCGGACCAGTGGAAGAAGAGTGTGATGTCTGAGATTCATTGTTCCGCATTGGCTGGGCATCCCGGAATTTTTGGTACCAGAGACTTGGTTAGTCGGTCCTTTTGGTGGCCTACCTTGTCTCGTGATGTCAGGGAATTTGTGCAGTCCTGCGGGACTTGCTCTCGCTCCAAGCCTTGCTCTCGCTCTAGTGGTTTGTTGATGCCATTGCCTGTGCCCAAGAGACCATGGACCCATATCTCTATGGATTTCATTTCCGACCTTCCTGTTTCTCAGAGAATGACCACCATCTGGGTAATTTGTGATAGGTTTTCCAAAATGATACATCTTGTGCCATTACCTAAGTTGCCTTCCTCCTCTGAATTGGTGCCGTTGTTCCTTCAGCACGTGGTTCGTTTACACGGCATTCCTGAGAACATTGTGTCTGACAGAGGAGTCCAGTTTGTTTCCAGATTTTGGAGGACTTTTTGTTCTAAACTGGGTGTTCAATTGTCTTTCTCCTCAGCATTTCATCCTCAGACCAATGGTCAAACTGAGAGAACAAACCAGACATTGGAGACTTATCTAAGATGCTTTGTGTCTGCTGATCAGGATGACTGTGTCTCTTTTTTGCCTTTGGCTGAGTTTGCTCTTAATAATAGGGCTAGCTCTGCCACTTTGATGTCTCCATTTTTCTGTAATTCTGGGTTTCACCCTCGATTTTCTTCAGGACAGACGGAGGCTTCTGTCTGTCCAGGTGTTGACTCTGTTGTGGAGCGTATGCAACAATTTGGGACCAGGTAGTGGAGAGGTTGTCCCTCTCTCAGGAGAAGGCCCAGCGGTTTGCTAACCGGCATAGGACTGATGGTCCTCGGTTTAAAGTGGGGGACTTGGTCTGGTTGTCCTCAAAGAATATTCCTATGAGAGTAGCATCTCCTAAATTTAAGCCTAGGTTCATTGGACCTTATAAGATCATGGAGATTATTAATCCTGTTTCTTTTCGTTTGCTTCTTCAAGGGACATTTAAGATCCATAACGTGTTCCACAAGTCCTTGTTGAAGAGGTTTGTTGAGCCAGTGGTTCCTGCTGCTGTGCCTCCTGACCCTGTTTTGGTTGAGGGCAATCTGGAGTATGTGGTTGAGAAAATATTAGATTCTCGCTTTTCTAGACGGAAACTCCAGTATTTGGTTAAATGGAGAGGTTATGGTCAGGAACACAATTCTTGGGTGTTTGCTTCGGACATCCATGCTAGGAGACTTATCCGTGCGTATCATAGAACTCATCCTGACCGACCTGGTTGCTCAAATGAGGGTTCGGTGACCCCTCCTCAAGGGGGGGTACTGTTGTGAATGGGTTTGAGATGAGTTCTGAGCAGAGGCTTCCTCTGGTGGTTACAAGCGGTGCTGGTCTGTCCAGTGAAGATTGTGAGGACTGGGAATCAGGTGTTACTGACTGGTCTTATATAAGGGAGTCACCTTCCCATCAGGGTTGCCGGTGATCAATTGTTCTGGTCTGAATCCTTCATTCCTGTTTCCCTTGTAGCCTGCTGTGTCGTGTCTGCATCTCCTGCTAACAGATAAGACATTTTCTTCTTTTTGTTTTTGTGCTATATTTTTGCATTTTGTCCTGCACTTCTGTGGGGGCCTTCAGGGTCCCCTCCGGGGGCTTTTGCCCTCTCAGTTTAGTTCAGCCACTGATGTTTGTACTTTTGCTTTTTCCAGTTTTTTCAGTGGCTGCTGTTTTGATTTTGTTACACCAGAGAACTAATTTAGGTGGTAGAGGTCGTGTGATCTCAGGTGTTTTTGAAATTAGTAGAGTTGGTGCTTTTCAGGGTTTTCTGGGATTGCAGTAAGTACCCTTCCTATCCTTTTCTATTTAGTTAGTTTGGGCCCCAGCGTTTGCTCATACTATTTTCTTTCTGTGTCAGTATTTCATCTTGTCTAACCGCCATTACTTGTTTGGGGGCTTTCTATTATCTTTGGGGTTCTGCTCCGGGGCAGATAGCTTTCCTATTTCTATCTTTAGGTGTAGTTAGTTTCTCAGGCTGTGACGAGGCGTCTAGGACCAACGTAGGAACGCTCCACGGCTGCCTCTAGTTGTGGTGGTTAGTCAGGGTACTGCAATCTCATAGATTCCAACTGCTCTGGTGTATTGCCTTTTTTACCTGCACTCCTCAGCTACCGAAACATAACAAGTAGAGAGCGCAGTATGGAGGCTCGCTGACCTGCCCTGCAGAAGGCAAGGCATGGGCAGCACCACATGTGCAGCAGGGGGCAGTAGAGAGCGCAGTATGGAGTTTCGCTGCCCTGCAGTGTAGAAGGCAAGCCACAGGGGCACGGGCAGGACTCACATATGCAGCAGGGGCAGCACCACATGTGCATCGCCCCCCAGGCCCCAGCCCCACCCAGGCCCCAGCCCGAGCTAGCTACTCACGGTCGGTACGGTAGGTACTCACCAGGTCCCAAAGCAAAGGCCAGAAGCGAGCCCAGCCAGGCCCAAACTTAAACGCCTGAGACTCGAGTCCTTAGTTGAGTGAGTCGTCCTTTTCAAATTTCTGTCTGTCCTGAGACTGAGTGAGACTCTGAGAGAGAGACGATAGATAGACGCCGGTCAGACCACCTCAGTCCACATACACACACACTCCTCCAGCTCCACTCCAGGCAGCGCTGCCTGCGCGCCGCAGCTCAGCTCACACAGTACCTTACACTCCGGCTCCGCCTCGTGACTGAAAGAAGATGGCCGCGGCCGCGCTGCTACCCAATCGCCGCACTGCAGAGATATATCAGTGCGCGGGGGTCAGGCGGTGTTGCGGTGCGCCGGCGGCCCGGCGATGCAACAAAGTAGTACCGGATCGCCGCTCTGATTCTCCCCTGTTTGGGGAACCGGCTGCTTTTTGAACAAGCGGTTCCATCGAACCTGCTGAATCCCACCTCTGTAGTGGCGTGTGCAAAACTACACACAAAAAACTCAGGCAGCCCCCCCCTACATTGTGAAACATGCCCCTGGGCAGCTGCTCGCCCTCTGCGCACATTGCCGTGTATGGTCTTACAGTAAATGAAATGCGCAAGAGCAGACAATGCATTTACACAACGTCCCCGGTGTGGGGCGCTGCCGCGCGCAACCTACTACAGCAGCAACGATTTTTATCGACACGATGACAGTTGACCGTGTCTGTGGAGAATATCGGCCGACCAGCTGCTGCAGCAGTCGCCTCCGTCGTGTGCGCGCATATTACACGCGCATGCCTGTAGCCTTCCCGCACGAGTCGCAGTTTGCGAGGGAAGGGGCATTTTCCCGCTTTTAACCCTTCATGCCCCAGTCCCCTCCCTACTCTGCCTCACAAAAAAAACGCCAAAATAGGTGGATAGCCAAAACACGACTGCTTCACGGGGCGACTGCTCCGAACATGCCACCAAATGATAACGCGGCCGGAAACACATTAGATAACTTCACAGCAAGGGGCTCGTTATCAAAATAGAGAAATCGCCACAACAAGGCCCACAACTAATATGGCGCTCGCCACTTGGACAACCAGTGTCACACACATTTCTGGAGTGGAGGAGTGTGTGGTGGTGTGGACTGAGGTGGTCTGACCGGCGTCTATCTATCATAGATAGACGCCGCCGCCGGTCAGACCACCTCAGTCCACACAGACACACTCCTCCAGCTCCACTCCAGGCAGCGCCGCAGCTCAGCTCACACAGTACCTCTCCTCTCCGGCTCCGCCTCGTGACTAAAGAAGATGGCTGCACTGCAGAGATCAGTCCGTGGGGGCCGGGGCCTGGCGGTGTTGCGGCTCTGCAAGCTGTCTGCAACAAAATAGTACCGGATCGCCGCTCTGATTCTCCCCGGTTCGGGGAACCGGCTGCTTTTTGAACAAGCGGTTCCATCGAACCGGGGAGAACCGGCTGAATCCCACCCCTGTCCCTTTCCTCTCTCACTAAGAGAGGTTTCTCAGGAGAAAAAAGGTCTACAAAAGAACACACCATTACAGAGCCCTACAATCAGCTGCCTGTAGATGTACCCAGCCATGCTTGCTTGTGTAACATGGTGCGGGCAGTAGATGTGGACGAGGTATTCATCCCTTACGTCCCAGCACGTTACATGAAAGTAGGGGTCCTGGCTGGGTGTGTGGACTTGTGCTCTGAGGGTACTACAGCTGTGCAGACCACATGTAACCGATGTTGTGGGTTTCACGACTCTGTTGTCGGGTGTCCCAGGACCAAGAGTTCCTTCTTTGTCCCTAACGCTGGGGGCGCCCTAGCTTGTCCTGTTCCCCGGATTACTTCTGATGGTGAAGATGCCGGGGCCATGTACCTTGCCTTAGCTCTTGAATCCGCCCTCAGTCTGTACCCTTCCCCACTCAGGGAAGAGGGGAGTAGTAGTGTATCATAATACACCAATCAGACTAACAAGATAATACAAACAGGGATAAAGGAAAATACCAATCATACAAATGTACACACATAAACAACATAGGTAAACACCAGGAAGTGGAGGATTGGGTTAAACCTAAGTAGGAGAAGAAAGGGAATTATCACACACTCAAAAGCTAGCAGCCATCAGATACATCCACCAAAAGCCTTCTCCAACAACTACCACCAACAACCTCCAGCCATGTAGCATAAGCTACTGTATCTCAGACAATGAATGCTAGACATGGCCCAGTTTATATAGGAGATGGGAGTGGCAAGCAGTGCACAGCTGAGAACCTTAAGGCAGGAAAGCTTCCAGGAGCTCTCAACTGAGCAGATTAACCCTAGCACTGCTAAAAGAAATTTACACCATTTAATATAAAGGTGAAGTGCTTCTAATCAGTGCAGGAGTAGGAAAAATCAGACGCTGCAGTCTTTTGGCTCCTCTCTGTGGTGGTAAACAGACACTGGCAGGCGGGCACGGCTGAGACACTGCAGGTGAGCACGGCTGAGACACTGGCAGGTGGGTAAGGCTGAGACACTGGCAGGTGGGCACGGCTGGGACAGAAGGGACAAGAACTGACTCAGAAGGCACAGGAACATGGGCAGGTGTGAGTGGTATATGGGAACAGGTAGAGACCTGTTCAGACTGTAAGAGCAGGGACTGATTCAGGAAGGACAGGAACACGGACAGGTATGAGTGGTATATGGGAACAGGTAGGGACCTGTTCAGACTGGAAGGACCAAGACCTGCGAGGTGCGGAACGAGAGCGGAGCAGAACTGCAAGGAGCAGAGCAGGGCAGAACCACAAGGAGCGGAGCAGGGCAGAGCAGGACCGCAGAGCATAACCGCAGAGCGAGAGCAGAGCAGATCCACAGAGCAAGAGCAGAGCGGGACCACAGAGCGAGAGCAGAGCGGGTCCACAGAGCAAGAGCAGAGCGGGACCGCAGAGCGAGAGCAGAGCGGAAACGCAGAGCGAGAGCAGAGCGAAACCGCAGAGCGAGAGCAGAGCGAAACCGCAGAACGGGACCGCAGAGTGAGAGCAAAGTGGGACCGCAGAGCGAGAGCAGAGCCGCAGAGCGCGGAGTGAGAGCAGGTCAGACGGGAAGACACAAGAATACACATAGCAGGTAAAGGAAGCCACAAACAAGGAAACAATAGATATAGGTTTGGACTGAGTTCAGACAAGTCAGAAACAGGATGTAGGACACAAGCCAGAGTAAGCTGCCCTCAGGAGGGCAGGAAACAAGGTAAACAAAACACAGAGACAGATCTGGGTATGCAGCCCCCAGAGAAGGCGGAATCAAGGCAGGACCTGGCACCTCAGTAGCAAGACACTAAATGAGGGAAATAGTTGCTCAGGCATTCCCATATGGGTGGGAATGCCTTAAGTACCTGAGGCCTCTTGGCAATTGTCCAGGGACACCTTAGGAAGGTGAACACTGACTCTATAAGAACCAGGAATTGCCGGCGCCACCCCCTATGCACACAGCCAGGAAGTATGCACAGAGCAGACAGGAGACATGAGGCACACAGCATGGAGCTGGCAGAAGACAGAACTCACAGAATGGCCCGGAGTAGTGAGTAAGTTGGTGTGTAAGACAGGTGGGGGATGGGAGGCCATGCAGTTATGCCGGCAGGGTTGTTACAGTGACACTATGTGCTGATTGTCTCCGGCTTTGGAAGAGTACACCACATATCGTAGTAGTAGAGTCGAATCATTTATTTTTTTACATTTTTTTTTCACAGAAGAGCCATAGAGCTACTAGTGGCAGAAGACCAGGATGTGGCACATTATAGCAGGAGAGGTGACATATATTGCTGGAAGAAGGCCAGGAAAGGCACCAGGCTGGGTGACATATTTTACTGGTGCACCAGGATGGGAGCATTATACCAAGATGGGGGACAAATAATACTGGAAGGGGCCCAGGATGTTGGACAGGATTGAGGACATTATTACAGAATGGGGGATATTGTTACATGAGAAGGTGAAAACGTATGTCTTTACAGGATCTGGAATTCTACAGGTGCCCATACATCTGACAAACATGTAAACAACAAGAAAAGAAGAGGTGTATGCATATATTCAATAGGGATCACCAAAAACACATGTAAGATCAAAAAAATAAATTTTATTTAACAAAACACCACACTAAACACAGTACACTGCATTAAAAACATTAAAAACTATCGTCCATGTCAGACAAATATACAATACAATCTCAATAATGAATAATATTAGATCAATATTGGTCCCATATGTCCAAATCGTAAGGTGTGTAAAGCATTACCTATAAAGCATAACATATATATATTCAATAATGTTTCCCCTTCACATGGGGTATCAGATCACAAGCTAGGGCACAACAATCCATATATAGTGGACTAGATAGGAGTGTATGCTGATTATAAATAAGCTGATGTAAGCTGAAGAAAATCAGAGCCCATCCAATTCCCCTCAATACTCGGATTATAGCGTACCAAACTCCCACCAGTAATGCTGTAATTCACTAAATGTTTTCCCAATCAGGGAAATCCTTACCCCTAGCCAAAATCAAAGAAGCCAGTGCACACCGTGGATCATATGGGAACCAAAGACAAGGGACCCACGCGTATCGACACCCGTCCGTGTCTTCCTCAGGGCCAATGAACCGCTAAAGTGCAGTGTTGATTTATTTATATGTTAGATAATTCTTACCAGCTGGGGCGAATCAGTGGACATTCATGTCCCGGCGTACCCGATACTACCATAGAGTCGGGCACAGTAGTCCCGAAAGTGGGGATAGAACGCCGCACTTATGAACTGCGCATGCGCCATGTCTCTGCACACACGATGCTACCATAGAGTCGAGCATAGCAGTCCCGGAAGTAAGTAAAGGGCGCCGCGCTCGTGAACTGCGCATGCGTCCATGAAGCTATTTTTAGATAATGAGAGTCAAAATAACCATTCGCGCATGCGTATATGGATCATAGTGATCCTTAATAGTGAGCCAAATGATTATTATGTCTAAGAGTGCAAGTCTTTATATTCGCACCATATGTCACATATATATGTGACTGTTGGTGTGATATTACAAATAATATAGTGAATCAAATGATCGCTATATGCTGAAAATGCAAGTTGCAAATATCGCACCAGATTGCACTCTATACCATACCTTATATCACTCAAAGATTACGCATGCGTCAATAAAGTTTATGCTTAGATAGTAAATATCAAAATAACAGTTTACTCATTAGCACAAAAATCACAGTAGTTCATGGTAGAAACCAAGATAACTCTTGTATTCAGAATTACACATCTAATGATTACACCATATGAACTGCTTGTGCACTGCACATGGTCATGAAGCTATTTTTAGTAATGAGAGTCAAAATTACCGTTCGCGCATGGTATACGGATCAAGTGATCCTTATAGTGAGCCAGATGATTATTATATCTAAGAGTGCAAGTCTTATAGTTCACACTAATGTTACATTATATGTGACTGTTGGTGTGATTTACAAATAATTATAGTGAATCAAATGATGCAATATGCTGAAATGTAAGTAGCAATATCGCACCAGATCGCACTCTTTTCCATCCTTATATCACTCAAAGATTACGCATGCGTCAATAAAATCTTGCTTAGATAGTAAATATCAAAACAACAGTTTACTCATTAGCACAAAAATCACAGTAGTTCATGGTGGAAAACAAGATAACTATTGTATTCAAATTACACAACAGTGATTCATATGTCGCATAAAGTGTGACCACTGTGTAGTACTTCAAATGGTATGAAGAACCATTGCTGACATGGTGCCTTATATCACTCATACTTGTGTCTGATGGCTAATGGTCAAGATGTCATTATATACAAGATCTACAAGACCATATATGTGTGACATCAGGTTGCCAAGGATTCATCAAGGCTATCACAGTATGTCCATAAAGAGACATCATTTCTAGCATCTCATATAGCATATAATTCGCTACATTGAAAGGTAACCCGTAGTACATTCACGTCGGATGCAACATTTGTATGGAAGATGGTATATAAATACACGAACCTTATGTCTACGTGGCAATTACTGTGGATGACAAGTGGTAATCCATATTACCACATGAAGTGTTTCATATGAATGGATAGATTGGTCCTGACATTTAGGTTGTGCAATATGCATAAGTGATTTGAACAAAACCACTTTAAATATCACTAGCAGCCCTTACGTGTATAAGATGTATACCCCAGAATAAGCAGTTGCATTTAATACACATGACTAACTGATTCAAATCTAGAGCATTCCACCCATTTGGGTACTTTATAATCAGCATACACAAAAAAAAAAAAAATGTGTCTCATATGAGGAGTTTGATAAGCAAGTCCAATCCACACCTTCAGTTACAGAGAGACAGTTCTTCCAGATCTTCCTGGGTTCTTCACTGATGAAAACAATCCACAATCTTGAGATATTGGTCTCAATGTGTCCACACATTTGATCTAAGCTGCTGGATCAAAGAAGGAGAAAAATTCCTTAGAGATTGAAATGAATACAGTGCCATATCGAGTCCCTGCACAAAGGTCTACAAGCCAAGTATCAGATATAAATCTTTAAATTACCTTTGTAAAAACCGGTGTACAGTAACTCTTCATTAGTCCTATAGGCGCCAGGCCTTGAGATTAAAATCCAACTGGATTCCGGTCTCAAGAGTTCCCCGTAAGTCGGCCCCCTGATATTGGGCTTATGCCTCGAGTCATCCTCGAAGGCCCTTGGGCAAACTGTTATGAATGTCAAAAAGTGGGCTGCACTGATGTAATCTGTTTATCGTTCTTTCAATCAGTTTAGCGTAGTAATTATTAAAGTGCTGCTGGGCCTTTTTTGCAATTCCCGAGTAGCTGTCAACATATATTTATACATCCACATATCAGTGCATGACAATTGGTGAACGGCAATTGAAATATATGCTTTTGATCAAATCTGAGGGTAAGTCGGTATAGTGAGCCTTCCCCGAAAGATTAGGGAGACGGAACAGTTCCACAAGGGAACAATCCCTTATTTCTTGACCACATCTAATCCACTCAACATGGGACGTGTAAAATGACTATGTGAAGATCTTTGAAATTCAAAAGCCTCCAGCTTTATATTTGGCTTCTCCGAGACACATGCTCGTAATTAGGTTCATGAGGAGTATAATCCAGTTGTTGTTAAGAATTTGTATATCACCCATGGTTGTTAATATTAGTTATCAAATGAGTGTATGGCCCAGATCTCACCCGTGTTTGTATGATGTCTTTGCACACAGTTTTTGAATGTAAGTCTTTGTCTTGTTGACATGTTCCTTGAAACTCAGTTTCCGTCGGCCATTTTGCTTTCTGTCTTTCTGCAGCTCTTGCCTCATTAATATGGAGTTTCCAGTTTCATGTTCCCGCCTGATCTTCCCTCTTGCTTCTTAAGCAGCTCAGTGAACAATCAGTGCTCCTGAATCAAGCCTCAGTCAGTCTGTGACCTGACTCCTGGAAGCCTTGGACTTGTACTCCAGCTATTCCCTACTGAGGAACCTTGGAACACTTTTGGACTCTGGAAACCTGCTGTTTGGTGAATCCATGTTTGCAGAGGAATTACGGTACAGAGAAGAGATCCTGAACCTGCTTTGGAGATTTATTGTAGTGCTTGAAGTTACTCTGGCCTGCTGTGTCTCCTGTAGCTGTTCCTGCAAACTGTGTGAACTTTTCAGCATGCTTGTATGAAGTAATACAAGTCATTTCATTTCAACCTATGTCTCCTGTGTTTTCCTCGCACCCAAGCACAAGACGCTATAGGAACTGTACACTATACATGACAAGATTCAGGAGCCAATGTTTAGTGTCTGCTGGGTCTGGGAAAGCCGTGTCTGCTGTGACTGTGGATATCAGATGTCCGTTTAATACCTTATGTGATGACAGTGGTTGTGACTTCTCACAACCATTCCAGGTGAGCGCATTCCCTTAAAATTTTACTCTGGAGTGTTACCACAGGTAAACACTATTGTTTTTTTTTTTTTTCCTTTCCTCTTCTCCTTCCAGCACTTCTGCCTTAAAAGATCTGGAAGATGGAGGCCCACATAAAGGAACTTTGCGGAGTGACTGATACAATCCTTTCAGATGTACAGACTTTAAAAACCCGTTTTGCAAGCCTACAGGACCTCACTAATCATAATTTGCAAGTGTTTGGACAGACTACCCAGGAATTGCGAGCCAGGATTGAGGCTCTAGAGGAACGAGCCCAGGCTCCTGCCATAACCCCAAGTTCTGGGATCTCCAAATTACCTCCTTTTCGTTTTGGCGGTGAACGTGAGAAATTCAGGGGATTTATTAATCAATGCAATTTATTTTTCTCTGCACATGCTTCACAATTTCCCACTGAACGATCCAAAGTGCTTACTATAATCATGTTGCTTACCAATAAGGCTTTGATGTGGGCAAACCCTCTGATTGAGACTGAGGATGATTGTTTGAATCACCTTGATGCTTTTATTTCAGCCATGGGGCAGGTGTTTGATGACCCCAATCGAGGTGCAACAGCTGAAGCAGCCATGTTAACTTTGCGCCAAGGTAAGCGTTCAGTAGCCGAATATGCCCTGGATTTCAGGAGATGGGCTCTTGATACCACTTGGGACACTTCCGCTAAAAAATCTATTTTTCGGAAAGGGTTGTCTCCACTGATTAAGGATGAACTTGCTCGTGCCGACCCTCCCACTGCGTTAGGTGACTTTATTAACTATTGTATCTGTATTGATGCTCGTCTGACTGAACGCAGACAAGAGAGATGGTTCGAAAATAATCGCACTAACCTTTTACTACCTCCCTCCTCAGCTAAGGAACCTTTGAGTAGGATCACAAGGGAACCAGAACCTGAACCCATGCAGGTGGACTCTTTACAAAGACGGGTTAGTGATGCACGCAAAGAACATCGTATAAAGGAAAATCTATGTTTCTACTGTGGTAAGTCAGGGCACTTCATTATAAACTGCCCCAGCCGTTCTCGTAAGACTACTGCAGCAGTCATTCACTGTGAGTGTTGCGAGAGGAGCTCTGTCATGTCCGAGCCTCAGGCTCCAGAGAGATCTGCAGCAACAGATCTTGATTTCTCGGACTTAAACTCTGTTAGTTCTGGGGACGATGACGGTATAAACGCTGCAATTTTTCAAGTTTCCTCAGCGGTGTCCCAGCTGAGTTGTAAAAGAAACAATTCTCATTGCTACCTTTCCATCAAACTCTGGGTTGACTCAGTCTGGGTGTCTAGCTCTGCTATGATCGACTCAGGAGCAAGTGGAAATTTTATGGATATCTCCTTTGCTCTGAAACAGGGGATACGTTCAGTGAAGAAGGCTACTCCAGTACAGATGGAGACTGTGGATGGCTCTCTACTGACTTCTGGACCAGTGGATCAAGAAACAGAGCCTTTGAGGGTCCTTATGGGTAAAGATCATCAGGAAAAAATGTCTTTTATGCTTATCTCTTCTCCCCACTTTCCCATTATTCTAGGGCTACCATGGCTGCAGGCGCAGAATCCTACGATTAACTGGGAGACCAAGGAATTGCACTTTCCGGAGAAACAGATGAGTCAAGGAGTTTCAGCTTGCTCTGTTCCTAAAGGAACCATGTCGGTCCCTGAACTACCAGCTGTATATCAGGACTATGTGGATTTATGTGACAAGAAGAACGCTGATCAGCTTCCTCCTCACCGTCCATATGATTGTCCAATTGAATTATTGCCTGGAGCTGAGATACCTTTTGGTAAGATCTACCCCCTAGCGGGGCCCGAGCTAAAAGCTTTGAAGGACTACATAGACGAAAATCTAGCCAAGGGCTTCATACGCCCCTCTTCATCTCCTGCAGGTGCACCCATATTCTTTGTGAAGAAGAAAGATGGATCTCTGAGACCCTGCATAGACTATAGGGAACTCAATAAGGTTACTATTAGAAACCGTTATCCATTGCCTTTAATCCCTGAATTGTTGGAGAGAGTGCGGCATGCCAAAATTTTCTCTAAACTGGATCTCCGTGGGGCCTATAACTTGGTCCGTATTAGACCTGGGGATGAATGGAAGACTGCTTTCAGGTCACGCTATGGACACTTTGAATATCTAGTTATGCCTTTTGGTCTGAGTACCGCCCCAGCCACTTTCCAACACTTCGTGAATGATATCTTCAGGGATCTCCTAGATACATTTGTGGTGATTTATCTGGATGATATTCTAATTTTTTCTAACTCCACAGAGGAACATCATGGACATGTGAGAATGGTCTTAGAACGCCTAAGACAAAACCATCTCTACATCAAACTTGAAAAATGTGAATTCCATAGGACCGAAATTCAATTTCTGGGGTATGTACTATCTACGCAAGGGATTAGTATGGATGGAAGCAAGACCCAAGCCATCAAGGATTGGCCAATTCCTAGAAATGTGAAGGAGGTGCAGTGTTTCATCGGGTTTGCCAACTTCTATAGACGTTTCATTAAGAATTTTTCTGAGGTAGTGTCACCTATCACCCAACTTACCCGGAAACAGTCTAGGTTCTCCTGGACCCCGCAAGCTCAGGAAGCATTTTCCTGTTTAAAGGATAAATTTACCACCGCACCTATCTTAGTACATCCCAACCCCGAGCTTGCCTTCATAATAGAGGTGGATGCTTCAGACTGTGCAGTTGGAGCTATACTCTCTCAGAGAACAGGTGAGAAGAATGTCTTGCATCCCTGTGCCTTCTTTTCCCAGCAGTTGTCTTCGGCTGAGAGGAACTACGATGTGGGCAATAGAGAATTGTTGGCCATTATTGCCGCCTTCAAGGAATGGAGACACCTTCTTCAGGGAGCTGCACAGCAAATAGTCGTCCTGACAGACCATCGTAACCTTGAATTTATCAGGTCGGCTAAGTGCCTGACTCCTCGCCAGGCTCGCTGGAATCTTTTCCTAAACCAATTTAATTTTGTCATTTCTTATAGACCAGGATCGCGCAATGGAAAGGCTGATGCACTCTCTAGGATTCATTCAGCAGAGACACGTCCACTTACTCCTCCTAAGACTATTCTTCCTGACTCTAGATTCCTGGGAGTGATTCATAATCAAGACCTACTTAAGGACATCAAGGAAGCATACCATGCGGATTCTTTGTTGGCTCAACCCCCAAGGGACGTAAGTCTTGTCTTTAAGAATGGTGTGTGGATTCAGGGACAACGTCTGTATATACCTGAAACAGTCAGATTGAGAGTATTGCAACTCATCCACGATTCCAAGATAGCCGGGCATAGGGGAATTCTAAAGACACAAGAATTTCTTTCTCGTTTCTTTTGGTGGCCCACTTACAGGAAAGATGTTTTAAACTATGTCACTTCATGTGAAGTCTGTGCAAGATGCAAAACACCTCGCTCCTCACCAACTGGTCTGTTGCAACCTCTTCCCACCCCGTCCCGCCCGTGGGGATCCATTTCTATGGACTTCATTGTGGAGTTACCAACCTCTCAAGGGAAGAACACCATTCTAGTGGTGGTTGACCGTCTAACAAAGGCAGCTCATTTTATCCCTTGTGTCGGCTTACCCACTGCAAAACAGACATCAGACTTGATGATTAAGAATGTGTTTCGCTTACATGGAGTACCGGATGAGGTCATTTCGGATCGAGGGGTGCAATTCACTTCAAGGTTTTGGCAAAATTTCTGTGCAGCATTGGACATTAAAGTAAACCTTTCTTCTGCTTTTCATCCCCAGACTAATGGACAGACAGAACGAACCAATCAGACCCTGGAGCAGTATCTCCGCTGTTTTATCTGCCACCTACAGGATGATTGGGTGGATCTACTTCCACTGGCTGAGTTCTCTTATAACAACTCTCAGAGCGCCTCCACTAAGCAGTCTCCTTTTTACTCCAATCTAGGTTATCATCCTAACATTCTTCCTCGATTTCCCATAGATACGCCCTTGCCGGCAGTGGCTGAAAGAATCACTTCTTTACAAAAGAATATGGATCTTCTAAAGGAAAATCTAGAATTGGCTCAAGAAAGGTACAAGAAAGCAGCAGATAAATTTCGTAAACCTGCACCAGCTTTCAAGGTAGGAGATTTGGTCTGGCTGTCAACCAGAAATCTTAAATTAAAGATTCCATCGTCTAAATTGGGACATAAGTACATTGGACCTTATAAGATCAATAAGATTATAAGTGCTGTTGCTTGTCGTCTTCAACTGCCCAGAACTATGAGAATCCACCCTGTCTTTCATGTATCCCTACTAAAGACTGCAACACCCAATACGTTTCCTGGACGTTCTTCTCCTTGCCCTGACCCAGTGCTGGTCGATGGTCAGGAAGAATTTATGGTGGAAAGGATTCTAGATTCCAGGTTGTACAGAAATCAGTTGCAATATTTGATTAAATGGCAGGGCTACCCAGTGGAGGACAACTCATGGGAACCAGTCAATAATGTAAATGCTCCTCGCCTGCTCCGCCAGTTTCATCAGAGGTACCCTGACAAGCCTGGTCGAGGTCATCCGGAGGTTGTCCCTAAGGGGGGAGTAATGTAAGGTTCTTTGTCTCTGTTGACATGTTCCTTGAAACTCAGTTTTCCGTCGGCCATTTTGCTTTCTGTCTTTCTGCAGCTCTTGCCCTCAGTTAATATGGAGTTTCCAGTTTTCATGTTCCCGCCCTGATTCTTCCCTCTTGCTTCTTAAGCAGCCTCAGCTGACAATCAGTGCTCCTGAATCAAGCCTCAGTCAGTCTGTGACCTGACTCCTGGAAGTCTTGGACTTGTACTCCAGCTATTCCCTACTGAGGAACCTTGGAACACTTTTGGACTCTGGAAACCTGCTGTTTGGTGAATCCATGTTTGCAGAGGAATTACGGTACAGAGAAGAGATCCTGAACCTGCTTTGGAGATTTATTGTAGTGCTTGAAGTTACTCTGGCCTGCTGTGTCTCCTGTCGCTGTTCCTGCAAACTGTGTGAACTTTTCAGCATGCTTGTATGAAGTAATACAAGTCATTTCATTTCAACCTATGTCTCCTGTGTTTTCCTCGCACCCAAGCACAAGACGCTATAGGAACTGTACACTATACATGACAGGAATGTTGATAAGCTTTTGCATCAACACTCCGGGATACCCCCGCTCCAAAAACCGATTGGACAGAAGTCGTGATTCCTTCTCAAAGTCTTCAACATCAGTACAATTTCTTCTTATTCTTAGGAATTGTCCCTTGGGGATCCCATTTCGTAAATGGATAGGATGGAAACTTGAATAGTGCAAGACATTATTTGTTGCAGTGTTCTTCCAATGTAATGTAGTTGTTATCTTCTCCTCTTGTAACCTGATTGTAAGGTCAAGAAAATTCACAGAGCTATGAGAAATACAAGAAGTCAGTGGATGTTTAGACAATTCAAGTTTAACTCATCAATAAAGGTTTCCAGTTCACCAATAGTCCCTTTCCACAGGATGAGAATATCATCGATGAAACGATACCACTTGTACACATGATTCTTGAAGGCCGTCATTTTTTGTACAAGGGTCATCTCCCACCATCCCATGTATAAATTCGCATACAAAGGTGCACACCTTGCACCCATTGCGGTGCCTGACACTTGTTTATAGAAAACCCTATCAAACACAAAATAGCTTTTCTCCAAAATAATTTTTAGAAGGTACAAAATAAAAGTACCATGCCCTCTGTTACCTGTCGTGTACATATCCAGGAAATAAGCCACTGCAGAAAGGCCTCTGTCATGTAGAATGCTGGTGTACAGCGCTTCCACGTCAAGTGTTGCCAAGATAATTTCCCCAGGTAAGTTCAAAGGTCCCAGACATTGTATTAAGTGCGACGAGTCTCGTATATAGGAATCCAAATGCTGGACTAAGGGCTGCAAGAAAAAGTCAACATATATACATGGTTTCTCATACAACCCTCCGATCCCTGAAACTATTGGCCTCCCAGGGGGTACCGGTAGAGATTTATGGACTTTAGGTACCATGCAGAAGGTGGGCAATTTAGGAAATTTGACTACTAGAAAGTCCATCTCTTTATTGTTGATAATTCCAAGAGGTACATGCTCTAAGCAATAATTTGTCCAATTGAGATTTAAAAACCTCTGTAGGATCAGACGGTAAAGCCTGATAGTGCACCTTATTGCTAAGCTGGCATTTAGCCTCCTTCATATACATGTCTTTGGGCCATAGGACCAGATTTCCACCTTTGTCAGCTTGTTTTATTTCAAAGCCGTCATTGTCCCTTAGCCCAGCTAGGGCTTTCCTCTCCTCTTTAGAAAGATTATTTTGACCAAATTTGTTAGTTCTGAGTTTTTGGATATCTGAGCTGGTTTTGTCAAAAAATATTTGTATGGCAGGAAACAAAGAAAATGATGGAGTTGCCTGTGAAGGCAATCTCCTGAAAAATCTCCGCCTACCTTGATGTAATTCATTTTCCTCTAAGAGGTCAATTAAGTCCCGTAATGCCTGTCTGTCCGTTTCGGGTACATCATCAATTGAGGCAGGATTTTGATACAGCATTTTGAACGTTAATTGTCTGCAGAAAAGATAAAGGTCTTTAGTCAATTCAAACTTGTCTAGGGTGTTCATGGGCGAGAACGATAGCACCCTGGACAATACCGAAATTTCCAATGGTGACAATATGTATGTACTAAGATTAATGATTTTCAATTCATCTGAATTACCATCCCCATTGTCCAGTTGTCCAGATCTCTCGGTTAGTGTCTCCGATTGTTGTGACGTGTTGTCCTCTTGAAGCTCGGGACCAATCTCTGTATCGTTCTGTTTTCTTTTTTCTTGTTTGAAGATTTCCTTCTGCCCTTCTGTTCCGCTTTCGCGGTCGCTCGTATCGGTGGATAAAAAATCACTAGAGGTTGAGTTAGATTTATCCATGGTCTCCACCCTACCTTTATTATTATAGTAAATTTTTCCCCGTTTGTTACCATGGTGTGACCATCTATAAGCCCTCTGTTCAGTATAGTCCATCTTATCTCTCTGAAATTTGGATTTTTTCCCAGATATGATGTCCTTCTCAAAACGGTCTATGACCAATTTCAATCGCTCTTTGAAAGGATCGACCTTTACTTTCTTATCATATTTATCAAGGTCACATTCTTTTTTCTTTATATCCTCACTGAGTTGAAACAGTAGAGCTTGGTCATGATTGATCAACAAATCTATAAGCACAAAAGAGTATTTCTGGAGGCTCTGCTCCCACAAAGTTTTGAAATCAGAGGCTACCTCCCATGCAGGGAAAATCTGTATTCTTAGACCTCTTGGTACCAAATTTAATTTTTTAAACATCTGACAAACATGTAGGTAGGGTCCCAGGCCGGGACCTATCGGACTCTAGTTAGGCTACGGGATCTTAGATAGAGGACATTCAATGCTATTAAGAGGAAAATATTTATTTTTATCCCTTGCAACAAAACTTATTAGATAATACAGTAGCTAAACCCTCCTCAATTTTTCATTTTATGTTCCCCCTTCCCCCTTCACCAATTTTGCAAATTTTTCCTTTGTTAAGAAAATGTAAATAAAGGTTATTTGAAAGAGAATTTATTAGAAAATACATTTGATGAGGATAACATTTACTGCCAGAGGGATAAAAAAATAACTGGAAAGCCTACTGGAGACAAATGAGGGAAATAGACTGGGAACTTACTGTGGTCTATACTTACATCTACCAGAGTGGGAAGGAGACTGACTGGAATAGACGTGGAACAAGGGGAAGTAAAAGCTATACAGAGTACATAGAAGGTATTTGTGAATTGTAGGAAGATAAAAGAAGAGAGGTGGGTCATATGATACTGACATTAGCCTTTCCAAGATAGCATTGTTTACCAGTGGTGCTGAGATAGGTCACAGATAAGAAAAAAAAATGCTTACATTGGAAATGTTTTTGGTTTTAAAAAAGTATAAGGCAGCATTTAACCCCTTCCTGACATGTGTCGTTCATGTACGGTGCTGCAGGGGCTATGTACCCGCAAAGCGCAGTACATGTATGGAACTGCTGAGCGCCACCATGATCAGGTGCAGGTGCCAGCTCTGTCTGAGAGCTGACACCCAGCAGCAGTGCCCTCGATTGGTGCTATCACTGATCATGGGCGCTTAACCCCTCTGATGCCGCTGTCAATAGTGACAGCGACATCGAGGAGATCACACAGGGAGGGGGCTCCCTGTGTGCTTCCATCAGCACAACTCGATGTGCTGATTGTCTCCATGATGGCCTCCACCCACAAGATGGCCACAGGCTCCTTCACGGAAGGTAACCTGTGAGCTCCTGCTAAAAGCAGGAGCTGACATGCCTCCTTCCCTGCCTGTCAGATGTTGCTCTGATGCTCTGCAGTGCAGAAGCATTGCAGAGTATCAGATCAGCGATCTGGGGCAATGTAAAACAGCAAAAAAAAATTAAAAAGTGTAAAAATATAAAAAAAATTCTCAAATAAAGAACAAAAGAAAAAATAATATTCCAATAAATACATTTATTTATGTAAAAAAAAACATTAAAAAGTACACATATTTGGTATTGCCGGAAAAAATAAATTAAAAACGAGACAAAAACTATGCTTTATCATCATACCGCCGAACAAAAAGTTCAATAAAACGCAATAAAAAAATGTAAATAAAAATAGTACCACTGAAAATATCATCTTGTCCCGCAAAAGACAAGCCATGCAACAGCTCTCTCAGCGAAAAAATTAAAAAGTTATAGCTCTCAGAGTAAAGCAATGCAAAGATCATAGTTTTTATTGTGTAAAAGCGCCAAAACATAAACGATATAAATGGAGTATCTCTGTAATCGTACTGACCCAAAGAATAAAGCTGCCTTATCATTATCATTTTTACCACACGCGGGAATAGTATAAAAAAATAAAATAATTCCTGAATTGCTGGTTTTTGTTCATTCTACCTCCCAAAAATCGGAATAGAAAGAGATGAAAAAATGTCATGTGCCTTAAATTATATCAATAAAAACGTCAACTCGTCCCACAAAAATCAAGCCATCACACGACTCTGTCGGTTGAAATGTGGAAAAATTATAGCAATCTTAATATTGGGATGCAAAAACTAGTTTTTGCAATAAAAGCGTCTTTTAGCGTGTGACAGCAGTCAAACATAAAAAACAATATAAATCTGGTATCGCTGTAATCGCACCGACCCGAAAAATAAAGTCGCAATATCACTTATACCGCACGAGGAACAACGTAAAAAATATATAAAACCAATTCATCTGTTGGTTTTTTTTCATTCTGCATCCCAAAGATCGCAGTAAGGCTCGGCGCACATTTATCCTACGCTCTGCGCTTACACCGGGGTATCCATGTAAATCTCTGAAATACATGATTCATATTGAACCCCAGTGGAAGAGTCCCTGTAATGAGGCAGATGGAGGCACTGTGGATGCCGTCTGACCTGTGATCGGGCGGTGTCCGTCTTTTTTAGGCGAGTATAAAACTGCGGTCAGCAACAGTTTTGTGCACCTCTGAAAAGAACAACATTGAACAGAGGTCAGACGGAGACCAAAGTAACTCTGCTGCCTTGTTTAGTGAATGGATCGTCAATCGCGTGACTCGTAGATTTAGATGGAAACCCCAAAGTAAGTGCTCAGTGTAAAGTGCCGGATATATGTGATCCTAAATGTTACGTGAAATGTTCCCAATAAAAGCTTCAAATCAGTCCACAAAAAAAAGCAAGTCTCCCCTCAGGTCTGTCACCTAGGGGACTTCCACGTTACTGGTAGTGTAACTGGGGTTGAATAATGTCTATTATGATAGAATAGTACTGCTACACTTAGATGTGTATTACTATTGCTCTGCACTGGTAATGCTACGCTTGAATGTGTATTATAACATTCTAATATATCTACACCTCTGCTCCCCTACTATATTCACCTTGTTTGAGGTAAGGGACAATCGGCAATGTAAACATGCTCATATCTTAGCGCGAGTATATTTTCTCATTTATTGTTTCCTTCCCTCATACTTCTTTGTGGTAGTAGGTCCATTTACTTGCTGCTTCTTTCTGAGTATTTGTACACTAGCGCCGCTACATACAATCTTAGTGTATTATAACATGTTCTCTTTCACTGTAAAGTATATCTATGCATAGACTTAGGGTAAGTGTAGTGGTAAGGTACGGCCACTAGATGGGGCATTATAGAATGTTATATGGTAATTAGAGCTTAGGATAAGGAATGGTTAAAAACATAGGAGGGGTTGCTGTGTGGTAAGTCAGGAACGTTTTTGTAGAGTAGTCAGTTAGGGCATAGTGCCCAAGCCGTCCAGACGGGCCATAGGCCCTGGACACCGCAGCAGCCACGTAACGTTCTTACAAGAAGCAATTCAGAGTTCCTTAGGGACAATTCAGAGTTCCTTAGGGACAGAAGGACAGTGTGCAGCATCGGAGCGTCAGCAGCTTGGAGTGGAAACAAGGAAACAGTCCAGAAAGTAAAGGGCGCAGATTGTTCGAGATGTGGCAGATCATAGCATGGGCAGACACACTCAGATCCAGGGCGAAACGGATGAGGAAGTCCCCAGAAGTAGTGAGTCTGGACAAGGAGAACGCTGTGTACCACCTAAGGCACTATTATCCCATAATGTACCAGAGGATGTAGAAGGAAGCACAAGGAAAGAGCAGGAGTTGAACTGTGTGGCTTCCGATGCTGTCTCTGTATCTGACAAGAATGTGCTAGTAAAGTTCTTCATTTTGCATTGGAATCAGACTGTGTCTCAGTTATTCCGGAACCAGCTACAGAAGGTCCCCAGCGCCACAGAGGAGTCCCTGATGGTGCAGCAAAAGATGACACAGGTACACTTCTGAGGAGACACTGTTTCCATGTAAGAGGAGGCCAGGACCCTGATGTAACTGAGGGCCCAGCCACGACTACACCCCTGGCCGAATCTTACACTTGGCATAGTCGGGAGGATGCGACTACCTCGCAAGGCGGAGGAACCGCAAAGAAAGTTGATGATGATGATTTATGTGTAATTGCTGTGCCCATGGAAGATGATGTAATGAAAGCAGCAAGTTAATATGATTTAAGGTGCAGACAGACAAAGCGGTATGGCTCTGTAAGTGTCAGACAAGATGGGTCTGACAAGTTGAGAATCCAGGAGGAACAGATGCCCTGGAAATGGCAAGTAATGTAAAGGGAACTGTTGTGCCTTTAGAGAAAGATGTGCAAGTGATTGTTGTGCTTAGAAGATTGAAAGAAGAAGACATTTCTGAAATACCGGACGTGACTAACAAAATGAACTTGTCTAAAACTCAAAAAGTATTTGACATTGTGTTGACTAAGATGGTAGCCTTGAAGAGGGCAGGAAATGGCGTCAGAGAAGAAGAAAAAGACATGGACCTCACCCTTCCTGGGCGTTACAGTGTAGCCTTGGCGCCAAAATCTACCTGTCAATACCCCCCCGGTCCGCCCCTGGTTGGTGCGGATGAAAAAAAGAACACAACGCTCTCACTTACAGAGTCACAGCAAATTGGTGGAGCTCTCAGGGGCACCCCACCTGAAAACAGTTGGGGCTCCAGAGGAAAAACCGGTTGCAGCTGCGCGGCTCCAACATGTGATCCTGGAGCGACCACGATGGAACACTCATGCAACTGTAGCTGCCAGGGCATAAGCCATGTGGAATGGAGGTGGCAGCAGGAGGTCGAGAGAACCTGGCCCGGCAGATCATGGGAGGTCGACGCCGAGACCTCCCCTTACCAATCTGCGGAGAGGCCTCTGGCGCAGGGGCGGCGGTTGGTGGAGTGGGTGCCGCCTCCAGAGCCATAGCAGCGAACGGGACCAGCAGAGCTGACAAAGTAGCCGGAGTCCAAGTTGTGGCGCCGGAAGGAGGAACCTCAACGTCCGGAACCCGAGTTGTTAACTCAACAGGAATCGGAGAGGGCTGCCGCCCTGGAGGAATCACTGCCGGATGTCAAGGACGGGCCAGAACGATATCTCCCAGCCGCGGAGTACACAGATGTATCGGCAAAGGGATTGAGAGATCCCGGAACTGATACCGCTTCTGGACGGGTGAGTGAATCTCAGCCCCAGATCCCGGAAGGGGGGTCCGTCCAATGCTCCTATCCCCCGGAAACCCAACCCGACTCTCGTACCACCATGGCCCTGGGCGTCTCTCAGTTACATCGATCTGTGTGGAGTCCATTTCCCACACCCGGGCAAGCGGCCTGGATAGAAGGGATCATAAAAGAAAAAAAATCAAAAGGAGCAGGAGGTATGGGCAAAACTACGACAGTGCGGAGAGGGCGCTCTGGCCAGTCGTCGCACCAGTGGGCGGCTGGTCTATACTGATCTGGAACGCGGATATGGGTCTATCCATGAAGACGTGATGGACGCAAAAGTCTATGTGAATGTTGCGTTCGTAAAGTTTGTAAAGTTGCTGCGGGAGGGTGACTACGTCACTTTCTTTAAGAGGACTGCCCTTGGGGCTATTTAGCCATCGCCGTCAACCCTGGAGGAGATGGATGCTCTGGGACGTTGTACGGGCCTGGAGTGGGCTTAGTCTTCCTCTAACCTGTAGAGAACCCCTGCATCTGCAGGATGATCTTCAGCCGGGAATCGGGCATGGGACTCGTTTTCCCTAAAGTGTGAAGTTGTGCTTGTTGTACTATAGAAAAATTCCGGGACTGTTACGCGTCCTTATGGGTGATGAAGCCCTGAAACACCCCAAATGATGGGTGTAATGTTGCCGGACGGCCTAAACTGAACTTTATTCTTTATTTTACTTGTTTTGTTGCACATGTTGCACCCCTTCTGCTGGAAAGCGGAAAATTGCTCCTAACAATGGACTGTGGTTCCTGGAAGGAGAAGAGGCAGGTCTCAGTGGTGAGGGTCCGTGCTCTCTTCAAGGGAAGGGGGAGCACACCCCAAAGGACTATGGACCCCGCTAAATGGGTCACCCTGTGAATATGTTTTATGAATAGGAAAATATATAAGGGACTTCACCTGTAGGACTGTGAGCCAGGATTTTGTTTTTTATTGCATGAACTGTGGAGCGACATTTTATGGACTCGGCTTGCGTTGGGCCAAATACAGTTAAAAAAAAATTGGACTACTACATATTTCCTCCCTGCGTGGAGTATTATCTGTACAGAATTAAAGTTTTATAATAATTAGTCGGGGACGACCAATTCTAGGGAAGGGGGAATGTAAGGGGGTTGAATAATGTGTATTATGATAGAATAGTACTGCTACACTCAGATGTGTATTACTATTGCTCTGCACTGGTACTGCTATGCTTGAATGTGTATTATAACATGTTCTCTTTCACTGTAAAGTATATCTATGCATAGACTTAAGGTACTGCCACACTAAACAATCCCGCTAGCGATCACGATAACGACGCATACTAATGCGATCGCTAGCGGGATTGTTTCTATATCGCTAAGTGCGGCCACATTTAGCGATATAGTTAACGACGCTATCGCCGTTAGCGATCTTCTTAACGACTTTAGCGGCACAAAAGTACCGCTAAATCGCTAAGAAAAGGTGCCACACTAGCGATATATACTTACCCAGCGGGAGCGCCGACGAGAAAATAGGGTCCGGAACGATTCCAGCGACGAGCGAGATCACAGCAGGAAGCTCGTCGCTGGCAGCTGCCACACTGAACAACATCGCTAACGGGATCGCTAAATAGTGACGTTTTTTAGCGATCCCGTTAGCGATATTGTTCAGTGTGGCATACCCTTTAGGGTAAGCGTAGTGGTTAGGTATGGCCACTAGATGGGGCATTATAGAATGTTATATGGTAATTAGAGCTTAGGATAATGAATGGTTAAAAACATAGGAGGGGCTGCTGTATGGTAAGTCAGAAACATTTTTGTAGAGTAGTCAGATAGGGCATAGTGCCCAAACCGTCCAGACAGGCCATAGGCCCTGGACACCGCAGCAGCCACGTAATGTTCTTACAAGAGGAATTACAGCCATTCAGAGTCCCCTAGAGACAGAAGGACAGTGTGTCAGCACTGGAGCTTCAGCAGCTTGGAGTGGGAACAAGGAAACGGTCCAGAAAGTACAGGGCACAGATTGTTAGAGATGTGGCAGATCATTGCATGGGCAGACGCACTCAGATCCGGGGTGAAACGGATGAGGGAGTCCCCAGAAGTAGTGAGTCTGGACAAGGAGAACCCTGCGGTACCGCCTAAGGCGCTATTATCCCGTAATGTACCGGAGGATGTAGAAGGAAGCACAAGGAAAGAGCAGGAGTTGAACCGTGTGTGTCACGCTGTCTCTGCGTACAGGAGGTCAGGGGCCTAAGCTGACCCTAAGCTGGGGCCCTGACTAATAACTCTACCTGGAGGTACTGTAAAAGGTACAGAGGTCCAGGCCGCCAGCGTAATCCCTACCTCCTGAGGATCCCTGAACCTCAGTAATCTAGTCCTGAGAAGGACCGCGATCACAACAACAGGGGACAGGATAATATAAGCCAACACACAGTACTAGACGAACGAGACAGTACAAGGGGAAAACCAAAAACCACCTTGCATACAAAAACTCACACCACAACAACAGAGGGAACACCAACGGGTAAGGAGATAAATGATAAAGCGAGGAAGGGAAAAAACCACACCAAGTACACTTCACTCCAAACTCCAAAATACCACGAGCCGCTCTGTTTGTCTGCAAGGAATGCTTTCACCGACAACTTCCCTAACAGACCAGCAGGTATTTGAAGGAGTCCCACTACTGCAGCATTGACTGCAGCTGGGCGAGGCTGGGCCTCATCTAGCACAGAGAGAGAGAATTAACTCCCTCACTGCCGAAAAACACAAAGCACCAAAAACTCAGCTGCGAGAAGTCAGGCTGTGTAATCGTGACGATCTTCGTAAATTCCCAAAGCGAACGTGTGATCAACGTCATCGTCCAATCAGAGCAGGCCCTAATGATGCTGTCATTGCAAGGCTCCAGCCCATGATCTGTGCCGCACCTATCATAGGCTGGACATCAGTGGGGAAGGGGGGCGATCATAGTTGTAGATGGGTGCCCACTCAGGATGACAACTCCCGATGTCCTGCTGCAAGATTCATCAAATGCTGAATCAAATGCTGACAGCTCAGCACACCGCTGCTCTAGATTGAACAGCAGACAATAATTCACTGCATTCAGACACATTAACAGGTGGAATCAAGATCATGCATAGAGATGGGAGAACCAGAACTGTAAAGTTCGGAGTCCGTACCAAATACCTACTATTCGGGCATGCACCCCGAACATGGACTTCACAAGGAAGTCTGTGTTATTGTTTGGATTCGGCCCTCCGAACACCAGGTGTTGGTGTGGTCAGACAGCCACAGGTCCCAAGCTGTCAAATGACAGCGTGAGCCCACAGTTGTGATCGGAGGTATAAAGTTTAGCTCCGGTCAATGGTGTCAGCTGATGGGATTTGTGCTCCAATCGCCTGTTACTGCTATTAACAGTGAAAGCAGGAGCAGCTGATGGGAGTATTCATCAGCCGGCGTCTGCACTGTAAATAAAAGCACTGCAAATAAATAATTTAAAAAAAACGGTGTGGGTTCCCCTGTATTTTTGATAACCAGCCAGGCAAAACTCACAGCTGGGGGCTGCAACCCTCAGCTGTCAGCTTCAGAAAGGCTGGTTGTCAAGAATAGAGGGTCCCCACACCGTGTTTTTTAATTATTTAATTACTGTGTTAATACAGTATGTAGCGTTCAAATGTTTAATACCGGTTTTATTAGTTCTGCCGAGTCTTGTTGCGTTGCAGATACCTTTTTCTTGGGGTGTTTTCTCCCACTTCTTTTGAATGCCATGGTTTGTTATAATATGTTCTGTTTCCATATTGTTTATTATTTACACTAGAAGTTATTGAGGAATCAATAATCGTCTTATTTGTTGATCAGTGAGTTATTACAAGTCATGCCTGACTCACTCTTTGTGTCTTATTTTGCTATGATTATATGTTTGACTTTAGTATTAATCCTTTTTTTCTGATTTTCAGTGATTTTCCTTGTTATTGGAATGTAGACATTGTAAATTCAGATAGAATGCAGCAAAGCAATGAAGGAGCACATATGAAAACAAGAAAAAAAAACACATGTGAAACAAACCAGAATATATGTTAAACCTTCAATAAAATAACCAATAAATTTCGTTCAACTTCACAATTGTGTCCCACTTGTTATTGATTCTTCACCAAAAATTTACATTTGATATCTTTATGTTTGAATCATGATATGTGGGAAAAGGTTGAAAAGTTCCAGGGGGCCCAATACTTTCGCAAGGCACTGTACTTATGTAACCTGTATGTGATAAATTTTTTGCTCACCGATTAAGTTAAATTGGAAGAGTCTGATCTGGAATATGGATAAAAGTGGTATATGCAGCAATTACTGTTATGAATGTGCTAGAGATGGTTTCTGAGCAGAGGCTCCCTCTGGTGGTTACAGACAGTACTGAACCTTTCAGCGAGGAGTGGCAATCTGGGTTCACAGACTGGTCTGATATAAGGGAGGTTCCCTCCCATGATGGTTGCCGGTGATCAATTGTTCTTGTCTCAATTGTGGTTCCTGGTTCATTTGGAAGTTAGCTGGAGTCTTGCCTGCATCTCCTGCTTTCAGATAAGATATTTTTTGCTTTTCTTTTGTTGCTTGATTTTTGCATTTGTTGTGACCACGCACCACAATTGTGGGTTACCAGAGCAATGGGGTACTCAGAGCCGAGCCCATGGAAGTCTATGGGGTTGTCACAGGTAGCGGTGGCTCGGTCTGTGGCCCTGGCGGTCAGGCGTATGTTGGGGGTATATTTACAGGGGATAGGTATATATACAGTTCGTGACGCCACCTGTAGTTCTCTGATCACTAAGACCAGCGCTGCTGTAGATCTCTGAGGGGATGGTGAGGCAGCTAGATGTCGGGTCCCCTACAGGTGGGACGCTTCCCTCAGGTCGATAGTTATGGTGGGGTTGTGCAGGATGCAATTAAATAACTCAGTCTCACACATAGAAGCTTCTTTCCATACCTTTTACTTCAAGTTGTTCAGCAGGTCCCAGGGAGGCTGTTCGGGGTGGATGAATGCACGTAGAGGTAACAGTTGAGCAGGTTACAGGCCTCCTTCTCTTTCCAAAATGATGAGTGAGTCCAAGCTTGCCTGTAGCTAAGTTAACTCTATAGTTTTCAGCTTTTCCCACTGGCTGTACTGCCCGGCCGGTTTTGTGATAGAGCCTTATAAGTGGTGAACTAAGTACTTTCTTTTGCCGCGCGCCGGACTCAGAAGCCTTGTTCTCCTGACTCGGTTACGTACTGGCACTCTAAGGGCGGCTTTCTGCAACCTAAGGTCCAGTAAGACTCTGGTTTTTCTATCACTATGCCTGGAGCTATAGTGACACTTCGGTCCCCAGTGACCGGTGACAATGTGCAGGATAATCCAATCCTTAAGGCACTTCTGAATTCCTTCCACTGCGCCCTTCGCCCTGCTTCTGCTTTCAATGTAGCACTGAAGCGTGAAGATAGAAAGTCAGTTTTCTTCCTTGGTCTCACTGAGTAACTCTCAGTTTCCTCAAAGTTCAGACTGAGTAAAAGGTAACTCTGACTAGACTCGGGATGATAACTAGTCATCCGTTACTAGACTCCACTTCGTTGAATTAGCAGGAACTAATCTTCTGCTCACCCAGAGCTCTGACAGGAATCCTCACTGTCTGGAAGAACTAGCCCTGACTGCTCTGTACGATGACAGGAAGCTAGACTAACTACTCTGTGCTACACGCCACTCCCCTATACACCCCTGTGGGTGTGTCTGAAGTGTAAGTCAGTGATGTCAAGCTTTAACTGTTACCTTACTGTGCATTCTCCAGATCCTGTGTGCCTTACATACCAGGGCTACACATTCCCCCTTGGTAGAATACAGCACTCCCGGGCTGTGAAATATAAGAAAAAAGACATTTTGTTTTTCATTTAAACAAGTAACATTTTAAACTCTTCCCATCCGGGAGGTACGGATTTCTTGAACGTTGCATTATAACATTAGACATAGAAAAATACAAAATACTAAATAGACATTTTCATATAAATAGATGACAATATTCTTGTGAAGGACCCGCACCAAACCTTCAACGTGGGTCCTGGGTGGGCTGCAGGACATCTGAATGCAGACCTCACTCAGTGCCTCACCATACGGGTTTTATGTTCAGAGGTAGGTGTGCTGGTAGAGAATGCACAAAGTGCAACTATATACAAGATCAGTTCTTGGGCTGGCTCAGTCCTCAGCCTCAGAGTCCATCATGAAACATTTTCAAGTAATTTACATATCATAACAATACTTTATACAATTATCCATACTTAGTAAACTAGTTTGCTAGGACTACTTTTGATAACGAATAGGTATCTTCCCTTTCGTTGTACGTTCTGATCTACGTGGAGTAGCTTCAGGTATATTAATCTCTAACCCAACTGTTCTACGTAACGGCAAACTATAGAACTGTCTCAATCTTTCTATGGATCTGGCAAGCGTACTGATGGCTGGGCGGTGTGAGTCAGCTTCACCAGGGGTTCCCATAGCATGGGGCGCTGCTTCCGATGATTCTTCCTCTTGAGGTTCCGCAGGTTGGGGTGCTACTGGAGTAGGTAACTCCTGAACTGGCTCAACTGGCACCATGGGCACAACTGGAGGTAGAACTTCCTCTTGTGGCTGATAAAACTGCAACACCGGAATTATTACAGCATCTCCCAGTCTCGGCCAATCTGCAGGGAAATCTCCCAGATCCGTGTGTATGACCTCTTCTTTTCTTTCTTCTTGATTGATGACAGAGTTCTCTTCACGAAACCTTAAGGGTTCTGGGCACAATTTCAAATGGTCTCTGGACACAGTGGATATTGTTCTTCCTCCGTCCTTACTGATGATACAAATTTTTCTATTGTCATATTTGGAATCTTGTACGACGTAGGGTTCTTGCTCCCACTGGTTATCCAATTTGTGCATTTTCCTTTTCCTTTTCAATACCACTTCTCCAGGCATCAAAGGCTTGGCAGGAGCATTCCTGTTGTAAATATCTTCCTGTTTTTCCCGTGCCTTGTTGAGACTTTCTTCTACACAGACTTGCACTCTTCTGTATTGCTCTTGCCGATTGATGTCTCAGTTTTCAATGGCGTCATCTGCCTCTGGTTCTACCACTCCAAGTTCTAAATCCATTGGTAGTCTTCCGGGCCTTGCTCTCATAAGATAGGCTGGAGTGCAGTTAGTGGAACTTACAGGTATATGGTTATACAAGTCAACCAAATCAGGTAGTAAGTCCGGCCATCGATTTCTGTCTTCCAACGGTATGGATTTCAACAAATCAAGGACAATGTGGTTCATTTTCTTGCACAGATCGTTGGTTTGAGGATGGTATGGTGTTGTTCTAATTTTCTTACACCCATACATGTGACAGAATTCCTTGAATAGATCAGCTTCGAAAGCAGGTCCTTGATCGGTTAATACTTGCTCCGGATACCCATGCGGTCTGCAGAAGCTTGCTTGAAAGGTTTTTGCTGCCGTCACTGCTGTCTGATCCTTAACTGGTACAACCACCAGAAATCTAGAGTAATGGTCCACCATGGTCAAGGCGTATGAGTATCCAGATCTACTTGGCGACAGTTTGACGTGGTCCAGGCCACAATCTCCAAGGGACGAGTCGTCCGGATAGGCTGCAGGGGTGCCCTCTGACTACCGTAGTCCTTTCTTCTGAGACCACAGGGTCCACAGTTCCGACACCACCTCTCGATGGAGCTGCGCATCCCTACCCAGTAGAACCGGCACCTCAACAGGGTCTCCAGCTTTCTCCAGCCAAAGTGTCCTGCTTGATCGTGGTATGCTTCCAACACCATTTGGACGTCTGCCTTGGGGACCACTATTTGCCAGACCATCTCGTGGGTCCTGGGATTGACGTATCTCCTGCACAACTTCTCACGGTATAGGAATAACCTGCTTCTCTCGTTCCACAGGAGCTTTGCTGACATAGGTGCATCTTTTTCCAAGGAGGAACCTTCCTGTCTTAACAACTCCTTGATACGGCTGACCACTGGATCGCTGTCCTGAGTCTCTTTCCAGCTGTGATGGAGTAAAGGATTTAACGTTGCACCATACTGCTTTCTGTAGACTCGATGCTCGTGGACTACCCCATTTCGATGGAACGCAGGTAGCTCAATTTCTTCCAGGTCGTCCGATTCTTCCTCCGTGTCAGAGTCATGCGGCATTCGGGACAATGCGTCAGCATTAGCATTCTTTCGACCTGCCCGGTACTTGATAGTAAACTGGTAATTGGACAACCGAGCCATCCAACGCTGCTCCATGGCGCCCAGCTTGGCCGTTTCCAGGTGCGTTAACGGGTTGTTGTCTGTGTACGCCGTGAACTTGTTGGAGGCCAGATAGTGCTTAAATCTTTCAGTAATGGCCCAGACCAGCGCCAGAAACTCCAGCTTGAAGCTGCTATAATTTTCCGGATTCCTCTCAGTTGGCCTGAGTTTTCTGCTGGCATAAGCGATGACTTTTTCTTGGCCATTCTGCTTCTGACTGAGAACTGCTCCTAAACCTTCATTACTAGCATCGGTGTACAGCAGGAACGGTTGGCTGTAATCAGGATACGTCAAGATCTCATCACCTGTAAGGATCTCTTTCATCTTTTGGAATGCTTCAGCCTGTTCCTTACCCCAATTGAAGGGGGGTTTCTGCTCTTTAGGGATTGGCCTACTAGGAGGTCCTGTAGAGGCGCTGCCTTCTTCGTGTAATCTTTCACGAACCTCCTGTAGTAACCCGTTAGTCCCAGGAACTGTCGCACTTCCTTGAGGTTCTTCGGCTCCGGCCACTTCTGGATGGCAGTGACTTTCTCTGGGTCCGGCGCTACTCCTTCCGAACTGACGATGTGCCCCAAATATTGTACCTTCTGTTTGAGTAGATGGCATTTTGAGGGTTTCAACTTCATCCCGTACCTGGACAGGGACTCAAATACTTCTGCCAGGTGCTTCAGATGGTCCTCATATGTCTTGGAGTACACGATGACGTCGTCTAAGTATAGCAGCACGGTTTCAAAATTGAGATGTCCCAGGCAGTTCTCCATCACTCTCTGAAATGTTCCTGGGGCACTGCTGAGCCCAAACGGCATTCTGTCGAACTCACAGAGCCCCATTGGGGTGGTGAAAGCCGTTTTCTCACGATCCTCCTCAGCCACAGCCACTTGCCAGTATCCACTAGTCAGATCAAGGGTAGAAAAGTAGTTAGCCGTTTTCAGAGCAGCTAATGACTCCTCTATACGTGGTAACGGGTATGCATCCTTGTGTGTTATGCGGTTCACCTGCCTGTAATCCACACACATTCTCAAGCTACCATCTTTCTTTCTAACCAGGACTAGAGGTGCTGCCCAGGGACTACAACTATCCCTGATTACTCCGGCTTCTTTCATATCTCGCAACATTTCCTTAGCCTTCTGATAATGGGCTGGGGGTATAGGCCTATACCGCTCTTTGATGGAGGATGACTGCCTGTAGGGATATGATGTTGTACTCCCTTAATTATCCCAAAATCAAGTGGATTCTTGCTAAATACTTGGGCGTACTCTTGCACCACCCGTAATACCCCTTGCTTCTGGTGAGCGGGAGTGGTGTCCGTCCCAACATGGAGTTGCTGACACCATTCCGCCACCTGGGTTGCCGGGTCATTGTCCTCCGCTATTTGGCGGGAGTCTAAGGACTCAGCCGGGAGAATAGAATTATTGTCAACAGCATGTAGTTTAGCAATGGTTGCATAACGGGGTAAGTTTACCTCATCATCTCCCCAGTTGAGAAGCCGTACCGGTACTCTTCCATTCACCACTTCCACTACTCCCCTAGCAGTCATAAGTGTAGGTCTATGTTCTGAATGGTGGGGTTCTACTACAGCTTGGTAATTCTGTCCTCTCAGACCTATGGCTGCCCTGCACCAGATTATCATTTCACTCATTGGGGTATCACAATGGGATTCGAGTCAGTGACCCGTACATTACCAATTTCGCCGTCTGTAAGCTTCGCTTGCTGCTGACACACCAGGGCCCGGATCTCTCTTTGGATTACTCCTTTCTGCCTTGGTCGGGCAATCTCAGCGAGCTGTTGGAGTAAGAACACAACTTCTCCCAAACAATTACTGATAATGTTAGTACCCAAAATTATATTTAAACCGTTCTCCTCATTTACAGTCTTTACTACCAGAAGCCCCTGGTCTTTCAACTCCTCTCTGCCCACTTTCACATCTACACATTTTGTCCCGAGTACTTCTACAGGAAGACCATTAGAAGCATACACGGTAAAGTCAGGGCTCGGGGGTTTAAGACTGTCCATTGACCAGAACTTAGTATATAGGGCATCAGGTATTAGGGTCACCTGAGACCCAGTGTCTAACAATGCCGGAACAGCAATACCATCTAGAATGATAGACAGGTAGGGTCGCCCACCCACATACCTGCGGTTCCAGTCTAGGGGGCCTGACGGGTCTCCTCCTGGGTGTTGGCCCTCAGACCCAGGTTCTGCCCGTTTAAAGGACACTGTGGAGACATATGACCTTTCCGGTTGCATCGGTAACAGGTGATCTCCGACGAGGAGGGTGTTGATCAGAGGTCGCTCCTGGGGGTGGCGTTGTCCTCCTCCGGGGGGGCGACGTCTTCCTTCTTCTACGGTTCATCCACGGAACGTCTTCTGGGCAGTCCGCTAATAAGATCTTCCCTTCTTCCTCTTTACGCAGCTGCAGGGCACTCATCACAGCAGCCAGATTTTTAGTCAGCTGGCGCACCTCTGAGCGCAGACAGTCAAATTCACTAGGGGGTGTCACCTGCGTTTTGGTTTCGGCCACTAGCGAGGAAAAGGGGGTTGCCGCCGGCTCCAGAGTGACTTCACCCTGACGATGTTGGGTTGCCACCTCAGGTTTGCCCAGGGGCCGCAGCCCTTTTATTGCCATGTCCTTTAGGGCATCAAAGGTAGCATCAGGGTGATCTAAAGACCACCAATTCACAGTTCTGCGTTCCGCTTGGGACCTCAGTCCCTGCACAAATTGTTCTTTCAGCATCTTATTTTCATCAATGACACTTATAGTATTAACCTGCTTGAGGGCTCTCAGGGCCCCTTGTAGTCGGCAGGCATAGTCCCTTATGCTGTCACTTGGTTGCTGTGAACAGTTATAGAATGCCATCCGGAGATCTGTTTCGGTGCGATCTTCAAAAATGGCCTGTAACTTTAAGAGGATTGCAGGCACCAACTCCTGATCCGTGGTAGCCCAAGTCTCCACTTCTCTCTCAGCAGCGCCAGTTAGCTGCCCTATTAATACTGCAGCTTTTTGCCTCTCAGACATAGAGTACATTTCCAGGACACTGCATATCTTCCGTTTGAATCCTGCTAAAGTGCCTGGCTCGCCGCTGTACTGGGGAAGCCATTTCGCCCCAGGCATATATGGAAGCGTTAGTGGCATGAGCGGGACCACCGGACTGGGTGCTGGGCCTGCGCCCCCATCTGGCGCTACAACGCCACGCGGTGCGGAGTCGGGGCCTCCGGCTGGGGCCGCACTGTCGGCCGGTTGTTGCAACATATTAGCGCCCCCTTGGTTAAACGGAGCCTACCGGTTTCAGAAGCTGCTATTTCACAGGCACAGCAGTAGGAACAGCACCTTCGTCGCAGGCGCTCTGATGTCAGAGCGTCCACTTCCTGTCGCAGGACCTGCCGCTGAGTCAGAGCCGGGGGCGTGTCCAAGACTTTGCGCGCTCCTTCAGGTACGCCCACCTTCTTCCCCAGCGCCTCAGGGCGCGAATATGGCGGCAAATATGGCGGTATTTGGCGCCAAACAATAGCAACAGTCTTTTTCACCAAAACACTCCACAGGCACACAGGGCTCGCAATTCTGCAAGTTTCGGATCCTGTTCGTGACGCCAAGTTTTTGTTGTGACCACGCACCACAATTGTGGGTTACCAGAGCAATGGGGTACTCAGAGCCGAGCCCATGGAAGTCTATGGGGTTGTCACAGGTAGCGGTGGCTCGGTCTGTGGCCCTGGCGGTCAGGCGTATGTTGGGGGTTATTTACAGGGGATAGGTATATATACAGTTTGTGACGCCACCTGTAGTT
>JARQOD010001377.1:0-38690 GCA_033576555.1 Oophaga sylvatica | reverse complement strand
TGGAGCCGATGTTACTGCAAACACTAGGGGAAGCAGAGGCAGGTAGCGTAGTCAGGTGGCAGCCGGAGGTCGGTACACAGGAAAGCAGTGTTTGTAGCAATGGATCAGGCGGATAACGTAGTCAGGTGGCAGCCGGAGGTCGGTACACAGGAAAGGCAGTTCGGTAACAGAGGAGCAGGCAGATAACGTAGTCAGGTGGCAGCCGGAGCTCGGTACACAGGAGAGCAGTGTTTGTAGCAATGGATCAGGCGGAGAGCGTAGTCAGAAGGCAGGCCGAGGTTGGTTCACAGGAGAGCAGTGTTTGTAGCAATGGATCAGGCGGAGAGCGTAGTCAGAAGGCAGGCCGAGGTCGGTTCACAGGAGAGCAGTGTTTGTAGCAATGGATCAGCAGGAAACGCTTGACTAAAGGCTTGGAGCTCAATAATCTCGCAATGACACACCCACAGGGCCAGGTTTATATAGGGTGTGTAATTGGCAATCAGAGGCCCAATCAAGAGAGCACTAGGTGTAGCCAATCAGTAAGAACAGTCAATGGTATCTGGGTTCAGCAAGGAACTTTGCAGCCAGCAGAATAGCTCAGATGGTAGAGCTGCTGGCCAGTGGACAAGAGGTACTGGGTTCGACTCCTGACACAGACAGTGAGGATAAAGCCGACAGTACTTATCTGATAAAAGGAAGGGTGTAGTAGTGACGAATCCAGGTGGTCTTCGCAGCCAGGAGTGGGTACCAGAGAGTAGCCCCGGCCAGTAGCGTGTCTCTGGTATACCCCGGAAACAGCCGCTGGCTGCTGCAAGTGGATGTGCGGTGAAGGCCGCAAATGGACGCTGATGGAGCTCGTAACTTCGGGTCACGTGGCGCGGAGCAGTCACGTGGTGCCAGGAGCGATGTACGGTGTAGCAGAAGAGTCAAATCCAGGTCCTACTGCGTTTCGGAATCAGTCGGATTCCTTCCTCAGGGATTGTACACACAAGATAGGATATTGGCTATTTCGGATTATCTAGAAAATGTAGGCAAACATAGTGATTGTCAGCAGACCAATGTTACTTGGCCCAACAGGTGGCAAATACTGGATTGTAATTTAAATGTTTGTATGTCACTTCTTATTTATTTCTCATATAGCACTAGCACTTTAAGGACATTCTCATTAAAGGGTTATTTTCAAGTTCTTTAATGGGAAAAATTGTAAAGTGTTAGTAAAAACAAGCAACCTTACATTTTATTTCTTATTAAAAATCTTGAATTCAGAATAATGGAGGGATTTTTAATTCTACTAGTTACTGCATGTTACTGGCCACCACTGCAGTCTTTCAGCAGTGGCCTGATTTCTAGACAAGTGCAATGCTTCAATAGAGTTTGTAATCGCTGCTCTGAAGCTTGATTCCGCCAGCTTCCGTGTCCTTGAGTTCCTCGGATGTTGCTAAATGTAAAAATGTAAAATGTGGACAATTAATGTATAACATGTAAGAAGCATGACATGTAGGGTTGAGCATTCCGATACTGCAAATATCGGGTATCGGCCGATATTGGCTGTATCGGAATTCCGATTCCGAGTTCCGATATTTTCGTCATATCGGATACCGGAATCGGAATGTCACTGTCAGTGTCCGTCTGTCGGGTCTGTCAGGAGTCAGCGGCACTTACCCGGCAGAAGATCTCCGGCGGTCACGTCCTGGACTGCTTGATGGCCGCCATCCTCTTCTCCCTGGCGGTCACATGCAGTTTCTCGCGATAACTGCAGTGACTGCCGGGTAATCGCGGCCGTAAAGCAGTCCGATGACGTCACCGCCAGGAAAGCAGGTAATCAGCTGTGCTGCGCCGGGATGTCAGGCTCTGCCTGGCATTCCGATGTAGCAGAGCTGGATCGTCGTGGGACTGTCGTTACTATGGACTGCGTCGGACAGGTGGTATACTGTTTTTTACAGGAGATCGATGGCGTCGCAGGAATGAGTGTATAATAAAATTAATGAAAACTGTGTTGTCTCTTTTATTTCATTAAAATACTTTTTTCTGGCTGTGTCTTTTTTTTAAACATTTAAAAACTTTGGGATTAATAATGGATCGGTGTCTTATTGACGCCTCTCCATTATTAACCGGGCTTATTGTCACCGTGCAATCAACGGTGACATTAACCCCTTATTACCCCACTTGCCACCGCTACAGGGCAAGTGGGAAGAGCCGGGTAAAGTGCCACAATTGGCACATCTTTTGATGCGCCAAATGTGAGGCTGCTGCAGCCTGGTATTATCAGGCTGTTGAGGACCAAAATCCATGGGCCTTGACAGTCTTTTAATACCAGGCCGCAGCAGTCTGCATTTTACTTGGCTGGTTAACAAAATAGGGGGACCCCTACGCCGTTTTTTTTTCGAGGGGATCCCCTATTTTTGTTAAGCAGCCAAGCTAAGCAGACTGCTGTGGCCTGGTATTATCAGGCTGGCAAGGTCCATGGATATTGGATCCTTACCAGCCTGAAAAACCAGGCCTCAGCAGTCTGCTTCATCTGGCTGGTTAACAAAAATAGGGGGGACCCCACACCAATTTTTCGAGGAATCCCTATTTGTTAACAGCAAAGATAAGCAGACTGCTGTGGCCTGGTATTATCAGGCTGGCAAGCAGGGTCGGACTGAGCCACCGGGACACCGGAGAAACCTCCGTTGGGCCCCAGCTCCTGCGTGGTGGGCCCTGATTTGAAAGGATAGGTCGCGGGGCAGAGGGGGCGGTGGCCCCGGGCCCCACGCTCTGAGGGGGCCCACCCGGAGCTACGCTACAGTAACTGTATCGGCGTGCACAGCACGCCGATACAGTTACATTCTGCGGCAGAGCAGGGAGAATCGCTCTCCCTGCTCTGCCGCCCGGAAGCTATGGGGCCTGAACAGGCGGTGGGGGGGCCCGGTGCCAGCAGTGGGCCCCCCAACTGTCATCGGAGGGTCAGCTGTATCGGCATGGTACGGTTGGGGCGAGGATATGGGTGTGATTAGCTGTGAAATGGGTGTGGTCGGGGCATGGCTTAAATTTGCAGCGGCGCGCTATGCGCGCCGCAGCCTTTAACCCTCTTTCCTGTCTTCAAAATTTGGGAGGTATGCTGTATGACCTCCCTACAACTTCTGGGCATGCTCCTGATGAGTGCGACGGATGGTCTCCTGAGGGATCTCCTCCCACACCTGGACTAAAGCATCCACCAACTCCTGGACAGTCTGTGGTGCAACGTGGCATGGCCTAAAATTTGCTGCAGCAGGCACAGCGTGCCACAGCCTTTGTCCCTCTTTCCCTTCTTCAAAGGTTGGGAAGTATGATGGTGGGCCCCAAGAATAATTTTTCTCTGGTGGGCCCAAGGTACTCCAGTCCGATGCTGCTGGCAAGGTCCATGGATATTGGCTCCTTAACAGCCTTAAATACCATGCCTCAGCAGCAGGGGCGTACATAGAAATCATGGGGCCCCATAGAAAAAGTCTGAATGGGCCCCCCCAAAAAAAAAAAAAAACCAGAGCCATTGTAAATGTAAAGTGCCAGCACAGTGAGGGGACACATTAAACAAAAAAATGTATTATGCCCCCATAGATTGTGCCCCCATAGTTGCTCCATAGATCATGCCCCCATAGATTGTGCCCCCATAGATGCTCCATAGTATAGGCCCTTATGCTGCCGCAGCTGCTGCAACCAAAAAAAAAAAAGACATACTCAGCTCTCGTCGCTGGGGGCCAGGTGCCCGTGTCCTGTGCCGATGTCACCGCTCGCTCAGGGCCCCGGCACTGAGATATTTACCTGTCCTCTCTCCACTGCTGAGCGCCGCTGTCTTCGGGGTCCTCCAGCAGTGAATGATCAGGCAGAGGGCGCGGCGCGCACTAACGACGTCATTGCGCCCTCTGACCTGAACATTGCAGCAAGAGGACGCGAGCAACGGTGGAACGTGACAGGTAAATATCCCTTATACTCACCCTTCCACCGGCGCGGTCTCCGGCCCTTGCTCTTCTCCCGCGGTCTCCGCCGCCAGTGTTCAGCGGTCACGCAGGACCGCTCATTAAAGTCATGAATATGTGCATATTCATGACTGTAATGAGCGGTACCACCTGACCGCTGAACACAGGCGTCGGAGACCGTGGGAGAAGAGCAGGGGCTGCAGAGACCGCACCAGGAGGGGTGAGTATATAGAAGAGCTGCGCTCCCCCTCCCCCGCCGACCCCCTGGTAGTACTGTGTCAGCACAGCTACCCGACCGTCGCGGGCCCCCTCACCTGTCCAGGCCTGTTATGTTTCGGTAGCTGAGGAGTGCAGGTAAAAAAAGGAATACACCAGAGCAGTTGGAATCTATGAGATTGCAGTACCCTGACTAACCACCACAACTAGAGGCAGCCGTGGAGCGTTCCTACGTTGGTCCTAGACGCCTCGTCACAGCCTGAGAAACTAACTACACCTAAAGATAGAAATAGGAAAGCTATCTGCCCCGGAGCAGAACCCCAAAGATAATAGAAAGCCCCCAAACATGTAATGGCGGTTAGACAAGATGAAATACTGACACAGAAAGAAAATAGTATGAGCAAACGTTGGGGCCCAAACTAACTAAATAGAAAAGGATAGGAAGGGTACTTACTGCAATCCCAGAAAACCCTGAAAGGCACCAACTCTACTAATTTTAAAAACACCTGAGATCACACGACCTCTACCACCTAAATTAGTTCTCTGGTGTAACAAAATCAAAACAGCAGCCACTGAAAAAACTGGAAAAAGCAAATGTACAAAACATCAGTGGCTGAACTAAACTGAGAGGGCAAAAGCCCCCGGAGGGGACCCTGAAGGCCCCCACAGAAGTGCAGGACAAAATGCAAAAATATAGCACAAACACAAAAGAAGAAAATGTCTTATCTGTTAGCAGGAGATGCAGACACGACACAGCAGGCTACAAGGGAAACAGGAATAAAGGATCCAGACCAGAACAATTGATCACCGGCAACCCTGATGGGAAGGTGACTCCCTTATATAAGACCAATCAGTAACACCTGATTCCCAGTCCTCACAATCTTCACGGGACAGACTAGCACCGCTTGTAACCACCAGAGGGAGCCTCTGCTCAGAACTCATCTCAAACCCATTCACAACACAGGCCCCATAGCAGCTGCATGGTCTGCTTCATTCACGGTACGCCACTGCTCAGCAGTCTGCTTCATCAGGCTGGTTAACAAAAATAGGGGGGACCCCACGCCATTTTTTTTTCGAAGGGAACCCCTATTTTTGTTAATCAGTTCCCTCTGACGTCACTGATTGTGTCCCTGGCTGACCTGAAGTGAAAGTGGAAAGCAATCAATTAAGCTTTCCACTTCCTCTCCTGTCAGCCAGGAGAGGAGCTCATTCATTTGGGGGTTTACTGTGAGGCTGCAGCATTAGCTGCGGTCCCTGCAGTAAACATTAACCCTTTCTGAAGGATTACACCGTGGGACCTGACTGTGCATGGGATAGGTAAGAATAATTTTGCTTTTTATTTTATTTTTATTACAGGAAATGGTTTTTGCAGTAAAATAAAAGATGGTCAAAAACATGTGTCTTTATTTCATTAAAATTATTTTTAATTAAAGTGTGTGTGTTTTATTTTTATTTCATGCAATAGGATTAATAATTGATAGTTGTCTAATTGACAGCTCTCAATTATTAACCTGGCTTAAGGTCACCTTTCAATAGCAAGGTGGCTTTAACCCCATATTAACCCATTCGCCACCGCTACAGGGCAATGGGAATAGACGGGCAAAGTGCCAGAAAGGGCGAATCTAATAGATTTGTCTTTTCTGGGGTGTCTGGGGGCAGATGTTAGTAGCCGGGGGGGCCAAAAATAATGGTCCCTTTCTGGGCTATTATTATCTGCCCCCACTCGCTGGCTTTGTCTGTCTGGTTGCGAAAATAGGGCGGGAGCCCACGCATTTTTTTTCAACAATTTTACACCTCATATATATATATATACATGTCATTGAATTTGTGACACATATATATATATATATTTATATTTATAGTTCATACACTTCTACATAGTATAATAGCCGCTAATTCAATTGCCGGCTTTTGTGAAAATGCAGAACCCGACATGAAATGACACTTGGTTTACATAGAGTTAACCATGTCATTTCAAGTTGTTTGATCTATTGTTTTCACTAACAATTACATCAGTCTATGTGTGCAAAATTTCACACCTGTAGGGGTTAATTAAAGGTGTAAATTCGTAGCAAAAAAGTCCGTTTTTTTTACAACGAATTTACACCTTTAATTAACCCTACAGGTGTGAAATTTTGCACACATAGACTGATGTAATTGTTAGTGCAAATCAGATATCAAACTACATGAAAAGACATGGTTAACTCTATGTAAACCAAGTGTCATTTCATGTCGGGTGCTTCTGTCTTTTCACAAAAGCCGGCTTTACCCGGCAATTGAATCAGAGGCTATTTTACTATGTAGAAGTGTATAAACTATAAATATATGTATATATATATGTCACAATGACATGTATATATATATATATATATATATATATATATATGTATTCTATGTGTGTTTATTTAGTGTTTACAAGGAAAGAAAGAGGTTTTTTTAGTTACGATATTTCTGTCCCATAGACTTACATTGGATTTCCGGTATCGGTATCGGGTATCGCCGATATTTTTTGGATATCGGCGATACCATTACGATACCGATACTTTTGGATATCGGAAAGTATCGCTCAACACTAATGACATGTCCAAACTACACACACTATATTTACTTATGTGATTGATTTCAAGGCAATTAACTATTCCTGAGCACAAAATCCACATGATCTTATACTTAATATTTGAGCAATGATATTAACAGTTAACACAGTCAGCAGATCAGTGATTCCAGAGATGCTAGCATGTACTTATCCAAATCTTTTTCTAGGAATCTGTGAAATTTTAATAGTATTTTGGCTCATTATCATACAGAATTTTTCACTTGTTATTAGAAATGTTCTCTCAATGATTGTCCAAATGGACTAGTAAAAAAAAGGCATGGAGTTTGCTTCCTAAGCTTTTGGTTTTAACAGTTGTAACAGAAGTACCCTGACATAAAGAAATAGTAGCTCACTTGTTAACCCCTTCACACCCGGGCGATTTTCCATTTTTATGTTTTTTTTTTTCTCTCCTTTTCCAAAAGCCATAACTTTTTTACTTTTCTGTCCACATAACAGTGAGGGCTTGTTTTTTGCAGGACAAGTTGCATTTTTAATGATATCATACATTTTATCATGTTATGCATTGGAAAGCGGAAAAAAAGGTTCCAAATACATTGAAATTGCTAAAAAATGCAATTTCACAATTGTTTTTCAGGTTTTTTATTTACTAAGTTCACTATATGGTAAACTTAACCTAGCAATATGATTCTCTATGTCAGTAGGAGTACACAAATATTAAGCATGCATATTTTTTTCTAAGTGGTGAAAAATAAATTCTTGTATGTCTAACCACTCAGTATATGGAAGCAGGATATGGAAGATTTTACTCAGAGCGACCATTAAACAGAATCTTTCACAGTGAATGTGAGGTAACAGCCTCCAGGCTTGCTCCAGACACGGAGTGATTATAAGGTTTTAGGCTAAGTTCACATTAGCGTTTCTGTGCGCAGCGTATCATCTGCATGCGCAAAAGCATGCCAAAATGCATGCAAACGCTTGTCTATGCAGCGTTTTTTATCCGCATCATCTTACACATGATGCCAAAAAAAACCGCTGCGTGTGTATGCGTTTATGCGTTTTTGCATGCGTTTGCGTTGTTTATGCGCATGTGTTCGATATTTCCAGGTGCTGTAATCAGTTCCTGGACATGCGCAGTCTGAAGTCCGCATGTGCATCGAACGCATCCCTGCGCATGTCCTTGTGTACCAATGTGTTCCCATAGACAGTAATGCATTTTTTACACACTCATCCGCATGCGCATGACTGCATATTTGACGGATTTTTGACGCTTCAAAAAATGGAAAAATGTTGCGTTTCCCGGACACCGCCGCACACCGCAAAACGACGCATGCGTAAGTAAACTCATGCAAACGCATGTCCCTGCGTACACCATGTTAAAGATATGTACACATGACGCATGAGGATCTATCCAGATCAAACGCTGCGCACCGATACGCAAATGTGAAACCAGCCTTAATCAAACTTCTTTCCATCACACAGAATAATTTCTCTTTATACAATGCTTCCAGCAAAATCTATGAAAGCCTATTCACAGACAATTTCTTTCACACACAGTTTATTTACATAGAGTAACATTATACTTTCATCATGCAGTGAGGGGGGATGAGTCCGGTGCTGGCTCTCTCACCCTCTTATCTTGAGGCAGCAATGATTGCTCCTGGCTGTCTTGACTGCCTCTGTGCTTCCAGCAGTCCCTTCACTGAAAGAACTGGTCGTGGCAGCTTATCTTAGTTTAGTCTGACAGGAGACTCTTTTTCAGATGCTGCTTCTTCCTGCAGGTCCCAGACACAACAACAACTTTCCCAGAATACCCTGGGGCTGTGCTAACCACTCCCTGTCTCCTGTAACCACTTTAACCTCTCTAGTTACTGGATGAATCTAAACGTACTGCCACACTACACAATCCCGCTAGCGATCTCGTTAGCGTCGCATACTAATGAGATCGCTAGCGGGATTGTTTCTATATCGCTAGTGTCGGCCACATTTAGCGATATCGTTAAGGACGCTATCGCGGTTAGCGATCTCCTTAACGACTTTAGCGGTACAAAAGTACCGCTAAATCGCTAAAAAAGGTGCCACACTCAGCGATATAGCGATACCAGCGGGACGCCGACGATAAAAATAGGGTCCGGAACGATCGCTGTGATGAACGAGATCACAGCAGGGGCCACGTCGCTGGTAGATGCCGCACACAACAACATCGCTAACGGGATCGCTAAATAGTGACGTTTTTTAGCGATCCCGTTAGCGATGTTGTTTAGTGTGGCATACCCTTAAATCATCAATGCACCTTCTACTTGTCACACTCTTCCCTAATAATTTAATGTTGTTCCCAACATTCATCTTAATTCTGTTTGGTCTAACCAACCCTTAGGAGCTATTCCCCTTTTTTTCGTCTGAGGTCAATACCTCCAATTTTTCCGTATTGTGGGACGTCTACCATACCCAAGGTTCATTGGTAAACTGACAACTATTTAACCCCATTACTGCTCTTTTGGGAAAGGTGATGAAAGTCAGGTAATCCAGTGTACATGTTGGAAATTGTAAATTACAAAAAATCATAAAATATCCTTAAAAATTGTAATTTTATTAGATATGTCAAAAAAAGAGACAAACAACACACAAATACAAATATAGATGCAAACTCTATTATGGTCCTAAGTAGCGTTGAGCATTCCGATACTGCAAATATCGGGTATCGGCCGATATTCGCTGTATCGGAATTCTGATTCTGAGATCCAATATTTTTTGCATATCGGATACCGGAATCGGAATTTTCCTGTAAAGTCTATGGGGAGTTCCTGTGTCACAGAAGGAAGTACGTGACACAGGAACTCCCCGAAAGTGTCACTGTCAGTGTCGGTCGGGTCTGTCAGGAGTCAGGACTCAGCATTTACCTGGCAGAAGATACCCGGTGGTCACGTCCTGGATGGCCGGCCATTACCCTCTCCCTGGCGGTCATGTGCAGCTTCTCGCGATAACTGCACGTGACTGCCGGGTACTGGGTAATCTCGGCCAGCTGTACTCTCGCGACAGCTGGCTGTAAAGCAGTCTGGATGACGTCACCGCTGGGGAATCTCCGGTAAGCAGCTCTGCTGCGTCGGGATGTCAGGCTGAGCCTGGCATCCAGATGTAGCAGTGCTGGACTCGTCGTGGGACACTCGTTATTTTGGACTGCGTCGGACAGGGAGTATTTGTGTTGGTTTGTTATTTTTGTTTTTTTACAGGAGATCGATGGCGTCGCAGGATGAGAGTACAATAAAAATAATGAAAACTGTGTTGTGTATTATTTCATTAAAAGACTTTATTCTGGCTGTCTTTTTTTAAAAATTTACAAACTTTATGATTAACCCCTTCACCCCCAAGGGTGGTTTGCACGTTAATGACCGGGCCAATTTTTACAATTCTGACCACTGTCTCTTTATCAGGTTATAACTCTGGAACGCTTCAACGGATCTTCGCGATTCTGAGATTGTTTTCTCGTGACATATTGTACTTCATGATAGTGGTAAAATTTCTTCCATATAACTTGCGTTTATTTATGAAAAAAATGCAAATATGGCAAAAATTTTGAAAATTTTGCAATTTTCAAACTTTGAATTTTTATTCCCTTAAAACAGAGAAATATGTCACACAAAATAGTTAAGAAATAACATTTCCCACATGTCTACTTTACATCAGCACAATTTTGGAAACAAAATTTTTTTTGTTAGGAAATTATAAGGGTTAAAAGTTGACCAGCGATCTCTCATTTTTACAACAAAATTTACAAAGCCATTTTTTTTAGGGACCACCTCATATTTGAAGTCACTTTGAGGGGTCTATATAGCAGAAAATACCCAAAAGTGACACCATTCTAAAAACTACACCCCTCAAGGTACTCAAAACCACATTCAAGAAGTTTATTAACCCTTCAGGTGCTTCACAGGAGCTGAAGCAACGTGGAAGGAAAAAATTAACATTTTACTTTTTAGTCACAAAAATGATCTTTTACAAACATTTTTTTTCTTTTCACAAGGGAAAAAGGAGAAAAAGGACCAATAAAGTTGTTGTGCAATTTCTCCTGAGTACGCCGATACCCCATATGTGAGGAAAAAAACACTGTTTGGGCATACGGCAGGGCTCGGAATGGAAGGAGCGCAGTTTGACTTTTCCAAACCAAAATTGGCTGGAATTGAGAACGGACGCCATGTCGCGTTTGGAGAGGCCCTGATGTGCCTAAACAGTGGAAACCCCCCACATGTGACCCCATTTTGGAAACTAGAGCCCCTAAGGAACTTATCTAGATGTGTGGTGAGTAGTTTGAACCCTCAAGTGCTTCACGCAAGTTTGTAATGTAGAGCCGTGAAGAAAAAAAATCATATTTTTTCCACAAGCATGATGTTTTAGTCCCAAATTTTTATTTTCCCAAGGGTAAGAGGAGAAATTGAACCACAAAAGTTGTTGTCCAACTTGTCCTGAGTACGCTGATACCCCATATGTGGGGGGGAACCACTGTTTGGGCGCACAGCAGGGCTTGAAAGGGAAGGAGCGCCGTTTGACTTTTCCAAACCAAAATTGGCTGGAATTGCGAACGGACGCCATGTCGCGTTTGGAGGGCCCCTGATGTGCCTAAACAGTGGAAACCCCCACATGTGACCCCATTTTGGAAACTAGACCCCTTAAGGAACTTATCTAGATGTGTGGTGAGTAGTTTGAACCCTCAAGTGCTTCACGCAAGTTTGTAATGTAGAGCCGTGAAGAAAAAAAATCATATTTTTTCCACAAACATGATGTTTTAGTCCCCAAATTTTTATTTTCCCAAGGGTAAGAGGAGAAATTGGACCACAAAAGTTGTTGTCCAACATGTCCTGAGTACGCTGATACCCCATATGTGGGGGGGAACCACTGTTTGGGCGCACGGCAGGGCTCGAAAGGGAAGGAGCGCCATTTGACTTCCAAACCAAAATTGGCTGGAATTGTGAACGGACGCCATGTCGCGTTTGGAGGGCCCCTGATGTGCCTAAACAGTGGAAACCCCCCACATGTGACCCCATTTTGGAAACTAGACCCCCTAAGGAACTTATCTAGATGTGTGGTGAGTAGTTTGAACCCTCAAGTGCTTCACGCAAGTTTGTAATGTAGAGCCGTGAAGAAAAAAAATCATATTTTTTCCACAAGCATGATGTTTTAGTCCCCAATGTTTTATTTTCCCAAGGGTAAGAGGAGAAATTGGACCACAAAAGTTGTTGTCCAACATGTCCTGAGTACGCTGATACCCCATATGTGGGGGGGAACCACTGTTTGGGCGCACGGCAGGGCTCGAAAGGGAAGGAGCGCCGTTTGACTTTTCCAAACCAAAATTGGCTGGAATTGCGAACGGACGCCATGTCGCGTTTGGAGGGCCTCTGATGTGCCTAAACAGTGGAAACCCCCCACATGTGACCCCATTTTGAAAACTAGACCCCCTAAGGAACTTATCTAGATGTGTGGTGAGTAGTTTGAACCCTCAAGTGCTTCACGCAAGTTTGTAATGTAGAGCCGTGAAGAAAAAAAATCATATTTTTTCCACAAGCATGATGTTTTAGTCCCCAATTATTTATTTTCCCAAGGGTAAGAGGAGAAATTGGACCACAAAAGTTGTTGTCCAACATGTCCTGAGTACGCTGATTCCCCATATGTGGGGGGAACCACTGTTTGGGCGCACGGCAGGGCTCGAAAGGGAAGGAGCGCCGTTTGACTTTTCCAAACCAAAATTGGCTGGAATTGCAAACGGACGCCATGTCGCGTTTGGAGGGCCCCTGATGTGCCTAAACAGTGGAAACCCCCACATGTGACCCCATTTTGGAAACTAGACCCCTAAGGAACTTATCTAGATGTGTGGTGAATAGTTTGAACCCTCAAGTGCTTCACGCAAGTTTGTAATGTAGAGCCGTGAAGAAAAAAAATCATATTTTTTCCACAAGCATGATGTTTTAGTCCCCAATTTTTTATTTTCCCAAGGGTAAGAGGAGAAATTGGACCACAAAAGTTGTTGTCCAACATGTCCTGAGTACGCTGATACCCCATATGTGGGGGGGAACCACTGTTTGGGCGCACGGCAGGGCTCGAAAGGGAAGGAGCGCCGTTTGACTTTTCCAAACCAAAATTGGCTGGAATTGCGAACGGACGCCATGTCGCGTTTGGAGGGCCCCTGATGTGCCTAAACAGTGGAAACCCCCCACATGTGACCCCATTTTGGAAACTAGACCCCCTAAGGAACTTATCTAGATGTGTGGTGAGTAGTTTGAACCCTCAAGTGCTTCACGCAAGTTTGTAATGTAGAGCCGTGAAGAAAAAAAATCATATTTTTTCCACAAGCATGATGTTTTAGTCCCCAATTTTTTATTTCCCAAGGGTAAGAGGAGAAATTGGACCACAAAAGTTGTTGTCCAACATGTCCTGAGTACGCTGATTCCCCATATGTGGGGGGGAACCACTGTTTGGGCGCACGGCAGGGCTCGAAAGGGAAGGAGCGCCGTTTGACTTTTCCAAACCAAAATTGGCTGGAATTGCGAACGGACGCCATGTCGCATTTGGAGGGCCCCTGATGTGCCTAAACAGTGGAAACCCTCCACATGTGACCCCATTTTGGAAACTAGACCCCCTAAGGAACTTATCTAGGTGTGTGCTGAGCACTTTGAACCCCCAAGTGTTTCACTAACGTTTATAATGCCCTGGCGTGACAAAAAAAAAAAAAAAATTTCCACAAAAGTGATGTTTTAGTCCCCAATTTTTTATTTTCCCAAGGGTAAGAGGAGAAATTGGACCCCAAAAGTGGTTGTCCAATTTGTCCTGAGTACGCTGATACTCCATATGTTGGGGGGATTTACTGTTTGGGCGCACGGCAGGGCTCGGAAGGGAAGCAGTGACGTTTTGAATGCAGACTTTGATGGAATGGTCTGCGGGCGTCATGTTCCGTTTGGAGGGCCCCTGATGTGCCTAAACAGTGGAAACCCCCCACATGTGACCCCATTTTGGAAACTAGACCCCCTAAGGAACTTATCTAGATGTGTGGTGAATAGTTTGAACCCTCAAGTGCTTCACGCAAGTTTGTAATGTAGAGCCGTGAAGAAAAAAAATCATATTTTTTCCACAAGCATGATGTTTTAGTCCCCAATTTTTTATTTTCCCAAGGGTAAGAGGAGAAATTGGACCACAAAAGTTGTTGTCCAACATGTCCTGAGTACGCTGATACCCCATATGTGGGGGGGAACCACTGTTTGGGCGCACGGCAGGGCTCGAAAGGGAAGGAGCGCCGTTTGACTTTTCCAAACCAAAATTGGCTGGAATTGCGAACGGACGCCATGTCGCGTTTGGAGGGCCCCTGATGTGCCTAAACAGTGGAAACCCCCCACATGTGACCCCATTTTGGAAACTAGACCCCCTAAGGAACTTATCTAGATGTGTGGTGAGTAGTTTGAACCCTCAAGTGCTTCACGCAAGTTTGTAATGTAGAGCCGTGAAGAAAAAAAATCATATTTTTTCCACAAGCATGATGTTTTAGTCCCCAATTTTTTATTTTCCCAAGGGTAAGAGGAGAAATTGGACCACAAAAGTTGTTGTCCAACATGTCCTGAGTACGCTGATTCCCCATATGTGGGGGGGAACCACTGTTTGGGCGCACGGCAGGGCTCGAAAGGGAAGGAGCGCCGTTTGACTTTTCCAAACCAAAATTGGCTGGAATTGCGAACGGACGCCATGTCGCATTTGGAGGGCCCCTGATGTGCCTAAACAGTGGAAACCCTCCACATGTGACCCCATTTTGGAAACTAGACCCCCTAAGGAACTTATCTAGGTGTGTGCTGAGCACTTTGAACCCCCAAGTGTTTCACTAACGTTTATAATGCCCTGGCGTGACAAAAAAAAAAAAAAAATTTCCACAAAAGTGATGTTTTAGTCCCCAATTTTTTATTTTCCCAAGGGTAAGAGGAGAAATTGGACCCCAAAAGTGGTTGTCCAATTTGTCCTGAGTACGCTGATACTCCATATGTTGGGGGATTTACTGTTTGGGCGCACGGCAGGGCTCGGAAGGGAAGCAGTGACGTTTTGAATGCAGACTTTGATGGAATGGTCTGCGGGCGTCATGTTCCGTTAGCAGAGCCCCTGATCTGCCTAAACAGTGGAAACCCCCCAATGTGACCCCATTTTGGAAACTAGACCCCCTAAGGAACTTATCTAGATGTGTTGTGAGTAGTTTGAACCCTCAAGTGCTTCACGCAAGTTTGTAATGTAGAGCCGTGAAGAAAAAAAATCATATTTTTTCCACAAGCATGATGTTTTAGTCCCCAATTTTTTATTTTCCCAAGGGTAAGAGGAGAAATTGGACCACAAAAGTTGTTGTCCAACATGTCCTGAGTACGCTGATACCCCATATTGGGGGGGAACCACTGTTTGGGCGCACGGCAGGGCTCGAAAGGGAAGGAGCGCCGTTTGACTTTTCCAAACCAAAATTGGCTGGAATTGCGAACGGACGCCATGTCGCGTTTGGAGGGCCCCTGATGTGCCTAAACAGTGGAAACCCCCCACATGTGACCCCATTTTGGAAACTAGACCCCCTAAGGAACTTATCTAGATGTGTGGTGAGTAGTTTGAACCCTCAAGTGCTTCACGCAAGTTTGTAATGTAGAGCCGTGAAGAAAAAAAATCATATTTTTTCCACAAGCATGATGTTTTAGTCCCCAATTTTTTATTTTCCCAAGGGTAAGAGGAGAAATTGGACCACAAAAGTTGTTGTTCAACATGTCCTGAGTACGCTGATTCCCCATATGTGGGGGGGAACCACTGTTTGGGCGCACGGCAGGGCTCGAAAGGGAAGGAGCGCCGTTTGACTTTTCCAAACCAAAATTGGCTGGAATTGCGAACGGACGCCATGTCGCATTTGGAGGGCCCCTGATGTGCCTAAACAGTGGAAACCCTCCACATGTGACCCCATTTTGGAAACTAGACCCCCTAAGGAACTTATCTAGGTGTGTGCTGAGCACTTTGAACCCCAAAGTGTTTCACTAACGTTTATAATGCCCTGGCGTGACAAAAAAAAATTTTTTTTCCACAAAAGTGATGTTTTAGTCCCCAATTTTTTATTTTCCCAAGGGTAAGAGGAGAAATTGGACACCAAAAGTGGTTGTCCAATTTGTCCTGAGTACGCTGATACTCCATATGTTGGGGGATTTACTGTTTGGGCGCACGGCAGGGCTCGGAAGGGAAGCAGTGACGTTTTGAATGCAGACTTTGATGGAATGGTCTGCGGGCGTCATGTTCCGTTAGCAGAGCCCCTGATGTGCCTAAACAGTGGAAACCCCCCACATGTGACCCCATTTTGGAAACTAGACCCCTTAAGGAACTTATCTAGGTGTGTGGTGAGCACTTTGAACCCCCAAGTGTTTCACTAACGTTTATAATGCCCTGGCGTGAAAAAAAAAATATTTTTTTTTTTCCACAAAAGTGATGTTTTAGTCCCAAATTTTTTATTTTCCCAAGGGTAAGAGGAGAAATTGGACACCAAAATTGGATGTCCAATTTGTAATGAGTATGCTGATACCCCATATGTTGGGGGGATCCACTGTTTGGGCGCACAGCAGGGCTCGGAAGGGAAGCAGTGACGTTTTGGAATGCAGACTTTGATGGAATGGTCTGCGGGCGTCATGTTCCGTTAGCAGAGCCCCTGATGTGCCTAAACAGTGGAAACCCCCCACATGTGACCCCATTTTGGAAACTAGACCCCCTAAGGAACTTATCTAGGTGTGTGGTGAGCACTTTGAACCCCCAAGTGTTTCACTAACGTTTATAATGCCCTGGCGTGAAAAAAAAATATATTTTTTTTTTCCACAAAAGTGATGTTTTAGTCCCCAATTTTTTATTTTCCCAAGGGTAAGAGGAGAAATTGGACACCAAAATTGGATGTCCAATTTGTCCTGAGTATGCTGATACCCCATATGTTGGGGGGATCCACTGTTTGGGCGCACGGCAGGGCTCGGAAGGGAAGCAGTGACGTTTTGGAATGCAGACTTTGATGGAATGGTCTGCGGGCGTCATGTTCCGTTAGCAGAGCCCCTGATGTGCCTAAACAGTGGAAACCCCCCACATGTGACCCCATTTTGGAAACTAGACCCCCTAAGGAACTTATCTAGGTGTGTGGTGAGCACTTTGAACCCACAAGTGTTTCACTAAAGTTTATAATGCCCAGGTGTGAAAAAAAAAATCCTACTTTTTACCTCACACAAATGATGTTTTAGTCCCCAATTTTTTATTTTCCCAAGGTTAAGAGGAGAAATTGGACACCAAAAGTTGTTGTCCAATTTGTCCTGAGTACACTGGTACCCCATATGTGGGAAAAAACTGTTTGGGCACAATTCGGTGCTCAGAAGGGAAATTGTGACGTTTTGGAAGCAGACTTTGATGGAATGGTCTGCGGGCGTCATGTTCCGTTTGCAGAGCCCCTGATGTGCCTAAACAGTACAAAAAAAAAAACCACAAGTGACATAATTTTGGAAAGTAGACTCCCAAGGAACTTTTCTAAATGTGCCCCCCTTCTGGAACTAATCTTTCCTGTAAAGTAAATTAGTAGTGCATGGAGGTGTGGTACAATTTGAAACAATCCTTCATACACAGGCCAGGTTTTTCGGGGCAGGTGTCGCATTGGTAAGTGGTGTCCTTGCGTATTCCCCTTTTGTAACACACTCGGCACCTTTTTTGCGGCTTACCTTTTCTTCCAGTTGGCGGGACCACCCCCGGGAAATGCTGACCTGGTATGATACGAGCACCTTCAGTTCCGGAAGTACTGGGGCCCGCTCTTTCCTGGGCGCCAAACATCAGGGCCTTAACCACTACCTCCTGAAACTGAAGGTACGTCGTATCGCTTTTGCGTGCACATCGTGACAGCAGGAAAGCGTTGAGCATTGCCATTTGGACGATGTGCACGGACAGCTTCTTGTACCACACCTTGGCCTTTCTCAAAGCACTGTACGGTTGGAGGAGTTGATCAGAGAGATCAACACCCCCCATGTATTTATTGTACCCCAGTACACAGTCCGGTTTGCGGACCTGTGTAGAGGTACCCCGTACAGTGCTGAGGGCGCTGCCATCACCATGTATGGTGGTCAAGAGAAGGACATCCCTCTTGTACTTGACCACCAACAGGTGGTCGCTACATTGGGCTCTGCTCTCACCCTTTCTGAGCATCAGCCCAAGTAGCGTCTTTGGGAGGCCTCGCTGATTTTTGCGGACGGTACCGCAGGCTGCGGTACCTCGCGCAGAGAGGGATTTGTAGAGTGGGATGCTGGAATAAAAGTTATCAGTGTAAAGGTGATAACCTTTATCCAGCAGTGGGTGCACCAAATCCCACACAATTTTCCCACTCACTCCCAGGACGGGGGGACACTCAGGGGGTACAATCCTGGTGTCCTTTCCTTCGTAAACTCTAAAGCTGTGGGTGTACCCTGAGGTACTCTCACACAGCTTGTAGAGTTTGATTCCGTACCTTGCCCTCTTGCTGGGCAGGTACTGGCGGAATGTGAGCTGTCCCTTAAAATGAACCAAGGACTCATCCACGCAGATGTCCCTTTGGGGCACGTACACTTCAGCAAACTTTTTGTTGAAGTGTTCGATGACCGGCCGAACTTTGAACAGGCGGTCAAAGTTGGGGTCATCTCGTGGGGGACACTGTGCATTATCATTATAATGCAGGAATTTGTGGATGGCCTCAAAACGCGTCCGAGCCATGACCATTCGGAACAGTGAAGTGTTGTATAAAATATCAACACTCCAATATTGCCGAATTTCTGGCTTCTTCAGGATCCCCATATGGAGGACCAGGCCCCAAAACTGCATCATTTCAACTGCGTCTACAGGAGACCAGTTGGAAAATGATGAACGGGGGTTTTGCGCCAAAAATTGCCGAGCGTACAAATTTGTTTGCTCCACCATGAGGTTAATTAAATCCTCAGAGAAAAAGACTTTGAAAAAGTCTATTTCTGTGAAGCCGGTGGAGTCAAACCTGATTCCTGATTATGCCACAAAATCAGGAATCAGTGGCTCGTAATTTTTGGGGTCCGGGGTCCATACGGGGTCCGAAGAGGGGTGTGCTGGTTCATTTTCAGGGGCGGGCGCTGCCTCATGTTCTGTCCTGGGGCGTCTGCGTGGCGGTTCCGCAGGACCCGAGGAGGAAGATGAGGAGGAAGAAGAATCATCATCTGAAAAATAAAGAAATGTGGGATCCTCTCCCTCGGTATCAGTGTCAGAGGCAAGGAAAGCGTATGCCTCCACTGAATAGCGCTGTTGGGATGAGCGTGACGAGCGGGACATTTTTTTTTGTGAATGTGGTGCTTTGTGTGAACTTTATTTATAACTGTGTGTGTGTGGGGGGGGGGATAGTGATTGGTGTAAACTAAGCTGAAAAGAAAAAGAAAGAGAATAGGGAAAAAAAGGCCTGTGAAAAAAAGTCTAAACCAGCAGGCACGAGCTCTGATAAGTGACCGGTGTCACTTATCAAAGTTCCGTGGCTGCTGGATGTGCGCACGGGAGTGACGGAAAGGGGGGTGAAAAAAAAAACTGGCAGGCACGAGCTCTGATAAGTGACCGGTGTCACTTATCAAAGTTCCGCGGCTGCTGGATGTGCGCACGGGAGTGGCGGAAAAGTTGGTGGAAAAAAAAACAGGAACGAGCTCTGATAAGTGACTGGTGTCACTTATCAAAGTTCCGTGGCTGCTGGATGTGCGCACGGGAGTGGCGGAAAAGTTGGTGAAAAAAAACGGCAGGAACGAGCTCTGATAAGTGACTGGTGTCACTTATCAAAGTTCCGTGGCTGCTGGATGTGCGCACGGGAGTGGCGGAAAGGGGGGGTGAAAAAAAAAACGGCAGGCACGAGCTCTGATAAGTGACCGCTGTCACTTATCAAAGTTCCGCGGCTGCTGGATGTGCGCACGGGAGTGGCGGAAAGGGGGGTGAAAAAAAAAACTGGCAGGCACGAGCTCTGATAAGTGACCGCTGTCTTTTATCAAAGTTCCGCGGCTGCTGGATGTGCGCACGGGAGTGGCGGAAAGGGTGGTGAAAAAAACAAAAAAAAAACAGCAGGAACGAGCTCTGATAAGTGACTGGTGTCACTTATCAAAGTTCCGCGGCTGCTGGATGTGCGCACGGGAGTGGCGGAAAAGTTGGTGGAAAAAAAACAAAAAACAGCAGGAACGAGCTCTGATAAGTGACTGGTGTCACTTATCAAAGTTCCGCGGCTGCTGGATGTGCGCACGGGAGTGGCGGAAAAGTTGGTGAAAAAAAAAAAAAAAAAACAGCAGGAACGAGCTCTGATAAGTGACTGGTGTCACTTATCAAAGTTCCGTGGCTGCTGGATGTGCGCACGGGAGTGGCGGAAAAGTTGGTGAAAAAAAAACAAAAAACAGCAGGAACGAGCTCTGATAAGTGACTGGTGTCACTTATCAAAGTTCCGCGGCTGCTGGATGTGCGCACGGGAGTGGTGGAAAAGTTGGTGGAAAAAAAACAAAAAAACAGCAGGAACTAGCTCTGATAAGTGACTGGTGTCACTTATCAAAGTTCCGTGGCTGCTGGATGTGCGCACGGGAGTGGCGGAAAAGTTGGTGAAAAAAAACAAAAAAAAACAGCAGGAACGAGCTCTGATAAGTGACTGGTGTCACTTATCAAAGTTCCGTGGCTGCTGGATGTGCGCACGGGAGTGGCAGAAAAGTTGGTGAAAAAAAACAAAAAACGGCAGGAACGAGCTCTGATAAGTGACTGGTGTCACTTATCAAAGTTCCGTGGCTGCTGGATGTGCGCACGGGAGTGGCGGAAAGGGGGGGTGAAAAAAAAAACGGCAGGCACGAGCTCTGATAAGTGACCGCTGTCACTTATCAAAGTTTGCGGCTGCTGGATGTGCGCACGGAGGGGGTGCGAAAGTGTTGATCGGTGAACTGCATCACCAATCAACGCTCGGCGGCGCAAAGGGGGGTAAAAAGAGGGGGAAAGGGAAGGGGGGAGGGGGGATTGGGGTGGATCGGGCAGGGATCGGGGCTCAAAAACTCACGTTTGTAGTCTTTTCTTTCTTTTCTCTTCTTTCTTCTCTCTTCTTTCTTCTCTCTTCTTTCTTCTTTCTTCAGCAGGAGTTGTGGTGTCACAGGCTACTGTGGTACCACAAGGCCCAGCACAGGAGGAGATCTGGCAGTGTGACCGCACAGCAGGAATCCTCAGCAAGTGTGAGGACCCCTGCAGTGCGGTCAGACAGGTCAGATCTAGTTTGCAGACAGGTCACAGAGCGGTCACATCGCTGCTGTGACCTGTCATTGGTGGGATCGATGATCACATCAATCCCACCAATCAAAGGAGACCCCTGCATTGCCGGTTGCTAGGCACCGGCCTAGTAATCGGAGCTCACAGCTCCGATTCCTAGGCAGGTCACCGGCAGGTCACCTAGCAGGGCACAGAGCGGTCACACCGCTGCTGTGCCCTGTGATTGGCGCGATCGTCAATGACATCGATCGCGCCAATCAGCTCCTTCATGCCCTACAGGCCCTGGCCTAGGATCGGTGCTATTACTGCACCAATCCAGGCAGGTACAGGCAGGGCACAGCGCGGATATACCGCGGCTGTGCCCTGCGATTGGCGCGATCGATGTGATCGGCGATCGCGCCAATCCGGGGGGGTCTGGACCTTTATAGGCCCAGGCCTAGGATCGAGTACATCGGTACTCGATCCTAGCCTGCGATCTCACTGTTTCAGCCGCTCTGATTGGCTGAAACAGTGAGAAAGGCTGTGATTGGCTGTTCAGAATTGAACAGCCAATCACAGCGATCGGGAGGCCTGAGGGGGGAGGACGCAGCCCGGGATGCCGACGCCAACTTCCAAGAGGTAAGCTGGCGTCGGAATTTTAATGCGGCAGGGCTCGGAATGGAAGGAGCGCAGTTTGACTTTTCCAAACCAAAATTGGCTGGAATTGAGAACGGACGCCATGTCGCGTTTGGAGAGGCCCTGATGTGCCTAAACAGTGGAAACCCCCCACATGTGACCCCATTTTGGAAACTAGAGCCCCTAAGGAACTTATCTAGATGTGTGGTGAGTAGTTTGAACCCTCAAGTGCTTCACGCAAGTTTGTAATGTAGAGCCGTGAAGAAAAAAAATCATATTTTTTCCACAAGCATGATGTTTTAGTCCCCAAATTTTTATTTTCCCAAGGGTAAGAGGAGAAATTGGACCACAAAAGTTGTTGTCCAACATGTCCTGAGTACGCTGATACCCCATATGTGGGGGGAACCACTGTTTGGGCGCACGGCAGGGCTCGAAAGGGAAGGAGCACCATTTGACTTCCAAACCAAAATTGGCTGGAATTGTGAACGGACGCCATGTCGCGTTTGGAGGGCCCCTGATGTGCCTAAACAGTGGAAACCCCCCACATGTGACCCCATTTTGGAAACTAGACCCCCTAAGGAACTTATCTAGATGTGTGGTGAGTAGTTTGAACCCTCAAGTGCTTCACGCAAGTTTGTAATGTAGAGCCGTGAAGAAAAAAAAATCATATTTTTTCCACAAGCATGATGTTTTAGTCCCCAATGTTTTATTTTCCCAAGGGTAAGAGGAGAAATTGGACCACAAAAGTTGTTGTCCAACATGTCCTGAGTACGCTGATACCCCATATGTGGGGGGAACCACTGTTTCGGCGCACGGCAGGGCTCGAAAGGGAAGGAGCGCCGTTTGACTTTTCCAAACCAAAATTGGCTGGAATTGCGAACGGACGCCATGTCGCGTTTGGAGGGCCCCTGATGTGCCTAAACAGTGGAAACCCCCCCCATGTGACCCCATTTTGGAAACTAGACCCCCTAAGAAACTTATCTAGATGTGTGGTGAGTAGTTTAAACCCTCAAGTGCTTCACGCAAGTTTGTAATGTAGAGCCGTGAAGAAAAAAATCATATTTTTTCCACAAGCATGATGTTTTAGTCCCCAATTTTTTATTTTCCCAAGGGTAAGAGGAGAAATTGGACCACAAAAGTTGTTGTCCAACATGTCCTGAGTACGCTGATACCCCATATGTGGGGGGAACCACTGTTTGGGCGCACGGCAGGGCTCGAAAGGGAAGGAGCGCCGTTTGACGTTTCCAAACCAAAATTGGCTGGAATTGCGAACGGACGCCATGTCGCGTTTGGAGGGCCCCTGATGTCCCTAAACAGTGGAAAACCCCACATGTGACCCCATTTTGGAAACTAGACCCCCTAAGGAACTTATCTAGATGTGTGATGAGCACTTTGAACCCTCAAGTGCTTCACGCAAGTTTGTAATGTAGAGCCGTGAAGAAAAAAAATCATATTTTTTCCACAAGCATGATGTTTTAGTCCCCAATTTTTTATTTTCCCAAGGGTAAGAGGAGAAATTGGACCCCAAAAGTGGTTGTCCAATTTGTCCTGAGTACACTGATACTCCATATGTTGGGGGGATTTACTGTTTGGGCGCACGGCAGGGCTCGGAAGGGAAGCAGTGACGTTTTGAATGCAGACTTTGATGGAATGGTCTGCGGGCGTCATGTTCCGTTAGCAGAGCCCCTGATCTGCCTAAACAGTGGAAACCCCCCACATGTGACCCCATTTTGAAAACTAGACCCCATAAGGAACTTATCTAGATGTGTGGTGAGTAGTTTGAACCCTCAAGTGCTTCACGCAAGTTTGTAATGTAGAGCCGTGAAGAAAAAAAATCATATTTTTTCCACAAGCATGATGTTTTAGTCCCCAATTTTTTATTTTCCCAAGGGTAAGAGGAGAAATTGGACCACAAAAGTTGTTGTCCAACATGTCCTGAGTACGCTGATTCCCCTTATGTGGGGGGGAACCACTGTTTGGGCGCACGGCAGGGCTCGAAAGGGAAGGAGCGCCGTTTGACTTTTCCAAACCAAAATTGGCTGGAATTGCGAACGGACGCCATGTCGCGTTTGGAGGGCCCCTGATGTGCCTAAACAGTGGAAACCCCCCACATGTGACCCCATTTTGGAAACTAGACCCCCTAAGGAACTTATCTAGATGTGTGGTGGAGTAGTTTGAACCCTCAAGTGCTTCACGCAAGTTTGTAATGTAGAGCCGTGAAGAAAAAAAATCATATTTTTTCCACAAGCATGATGTTTTAGTCCCCAATTTTTTATTTTCCCAAGGGTAAGAGGAGAAATTGGACCACAAAAGTTGTTATCCAACATGTCCTGAGTACGCTGATACCCCATATGTGGGGGGGAACCACTGTTTGGGCGCACGGCAGGGCTCGAAAGGGAAGGAGCGCCGTTTGACTTTTCCAAACCAAAATTGGCTGGAATTGCGAACGGACGCCATGTCGCGTTTGGAGGGCCCCTGATGTGCCTAAACAGTGGAAACCCCCCACATGTGACCCCATTTTGGAAACTAGACCCCCTAAGGAACTTATCTAGATGTGTGGTGAGTAGTTTGAACCCTCAAGTGCTTCACGCAAGTTTGTAATGTAGAGCCGTGAAGAAAAAAAAATCATATTTTTTCCACAAGCATGATGTTTTAGTCCCCAATTTTTTATTTTCCCAAGGGTAAGAGGAGAAATTGGACCACAAAAGTTGTTGTCCAACATGTCCTGAGTATGCTGATTCCCCATATGTGGGGGGGAACCACTGTTTGGGCGCACGGCAGGGCTCGAAAGGGAAGGAGCGCCGTTTGACTTTTCCAAACCAAAATTGGCTGGAATTGCGAACGGACGCCATGTCGCATTTGGAGGGCCCCTGATGTGCCTAAACAGTGGAAACCCTCCACATGTGACCCCATTTTGGAAACTAGACCCCCTAAGGAACTTATCTAGGTGTGTGCTGAGCACTTTGAACCCCAAGTGTTTCACTAACGTTTATAATGCCCTGGCGTGACAAAAAAATTTTTTTTTCCACAAAAGTGATGTTTTAGTCCCCAATTTTTTATTTTCCCAAGGGTAAGAGGAGAAATTGGACCCCAAAAGTGGTTGTCCAATTTGTCCTGAGTACGCTGATACTCCATATGTTGGGGGGATTTACTGTTTGGGCGCACGGCAGGGCTCGGAAGGGAAGCAGTGACGTTTTGAATGCAGACTTTGATGGAATGGTCTGCGGGCGTCATGTTCCGTTAGCAGAGCCCCTGATGTGCCTAAACAGTGGAAACCCCCACATGTGACCCCATTTTGGAAACTAGACCCCTAAGGAACTTATCTAGGTGTGTGGTGAGCACTTTGAACCCCAAGTGTTTCACTAACGTTTATAATGCCCTGGCGTGAAAAAAAATATATATTTTTTTTTCCACAAAAGTGATGTTTTAGTCCCAAATTTTTTATTTTCCCAAGGGTAAGAGGAGAAATTGGACACCAAAATTGGATGTCCAATTTGTAATGAGTATGCTGATACCCCATATGTTGGGGGGATCCACTGTTTGGGCGCACGGCAGGGCTCGGAAGGGAAGCAGTGACGTTTTGGAATGCAGACTTTGATGGAATGGTCTGCGGGCGTCATGTTCCGTTAGCAGAGCCCCTGATGTGCCTAAACAGTGGAAACCCCCCACATGTGACCCCATTTTGGAAACTAGACCTCCTAAGGAACTTATCTAGGTGTGTGGTGAGCACTTTGAACCCCCAAGTGTTTCACTAACGTTTATAATGCCCTGGCATGAAAAAAAAAATCCTACTTTTTACCTGACAAAAATGATGTTTTAGTCCCCAATTTTTTATTTTCCCAAGGTTAAGAGGAGAAATTGGACACCAAAATTGGATGTCCAATTTGTCCTGAGTATGCTGATACCCCATATGTTGGGGGGATCCACTGTTTGGGCGCACGGCAGGGCTCGGAAGGGAAGTAGTGACGTTTTGGAAGCAGACTTTGATGGAATGGTCTGCGGGCGTCATGTTCGTTAGCAGAGCCCTGATGTGCCTAAACAGTGGAAACCCCCACATGTGACCCCATTTTGGAAACTAGACCCCTAAGGAACTTATCTAGGTGTGTGGTGAGCACTTTGAACCCACAAGTGTTTCACTAAAGTTTATAATGCCCAGGTGTGAAAAAAAAAATCCTACTTTTTACCTCACACAAATGATGTTTTAGTCCCCAATTTTTTATTTTCCCAAGGTTAAGAGGAGAAATTGGACACCAAAAGTTGTTGTCCAATTTGTCCTGAGTACACTGGTACCCCATATGTGGGAAAAAACTGTTTGGGCACAATTCGGTGCTCAGAAGGGAAATTGTGACGTTTTGGAAGCAGACTTTGATGGAATGGTCTGCGGGCGTCATGTTCCGTTTGCAGAGCCCCTGATGTGCCTAAACAGTAAAAAAAAAACCACAAGTGACATAATTTTGGAAAGTAGACTCCCAAGGAACTTTTCTAAATGTGCCCCCTTCTGGAACTAATCTTTCCTGTAAAGTAAATTAGTAGTGCATGGAGGTGTGGTACAATTTGAAACAATCCTTCATACACAGGCCAGGTTTTTCGGGGCAGGTGTCGCATTGGTAAGTGGTGTCCTTGCGTATTCCCTTTTGTAACACACTCGGCACCTTTTTTGCGGCTTACCTTTTCTTCCAGTTGGCGGGACCACCCCCGGGAAATGCTGACCTGGTATGATACGAGCACCTTCAGTTCCGGAAGTACTGGGGCCCGCTCTTTCCTGAGCGCCAAACATCAGGGCCTTAACCACTACCTCCTGAAACTGAAGGTACGTCGTATCGCTTTTGCGTGCACATCGTGACAGCAGGAAAGCGTTGAGCATTGCCATTTGGACGATGTGCACGGACAGCTTCTTGTACCACACCTTGGCCTTTCTCAAAGCACTGTACGGTTGGAGGAGTTGATCAGAGAGATCAACACCCCCCATGTATTTATTGTACCCCAGTACACAGTCCGGTTTGCGGACCTGTGTAGAGGTACCCCGTACAGTGCTGAGGGCGCTGCCATCACCATGTATGGTGGTCAAGAGAAGGACATCCCTCTTGTACTTGACCACCAACAGGTGGTCGCTACATTGGGCTCTGCTCTCACCCTTTCTGAGCATCAGCCCAAGTAGCGTCTTTGGGAGGCCTCGCTGATTTTTGCGGACGGTACCGCAGGCTGCGGTACCTCGCGCAGGGAGGGATTTGTAGAGTGGGATGCTGGAATAAAAGTTATCAGTGTAAAGGTGATAACCTTTATCCAGCAGTGGGTGCACCAAATCCCACACAATTTTCCCACTCACTCCCAGGACGGGGGGACACTCAGGGGGTACAATCCTGGTGTCCTTTCCTTCGTAAACTCTAAAGCTGTGGGTGTACCCTGAGGTACTCTCACACAGCTTGTAGAGTTTGATTCCGTACCTTGCCCTCTTGCTGGGCAGGTACTGGCGGAATGCTAGTCGTCCCTTAAAATGAACCAAGGACTCATCCACGCAGATGTCCCTTTGGGGCACGTACACTTCAGCAAACTTTTTGTTGAAGTGTTCGATGACCGGCCGAACTTTGAACAGGCGGTCAAAGTTGGGGTCATCTCGTGGGGGACACTGTGCATTATCATTATAATGCAGGAATTTGTGGATGGCCTCAAAACGCGTCCGAGCCATGACCATTCGGAACAGTGGAGTGTTGTATAAAATATCAACACTCCAATATTGCCGAATTTCTGGCTTCTTCAGGATCCCCATATGGAGGACCAGGCCCCAAAACTGCATAATTTCAACTGCGTCTACAGGAGACCAGTTGGAAAATGATGAACGGGGGTTTTGCGCCAAAAATTGCCGAGCGTACAAATTTGTTTGCTCCACCATGAGGTTAATTAAATCCTCAGAGAAAAAGACTTTGAAAAAGTCTATTTCTGTGAAGCCAGTGGAGTCAAACCTCATTCCTGATTATGCCACAAAATCAGGAATCAGTGGCTCGTAATTTTTGGGGTCCGGGGTCCATACGGGGTCCGAAGAGGGGTGTGCTGGTTCATTTTCAGGGGCGGGCGCTGCCTCATGTTCTGTCCTGGGGCGTCTGCGTGGCGGTTCCGCAGGACCCGAGGAGGAAGATGAGGAGGAAGAAGAATCATCATCTGAAAAATAAAGAAATGTGGGATCCTCTCCCTCGGTATCAGTGTCGGAGGCAAGGAAAGCGTATGCCTCCACTGAATAGCGCTGTTGGGATGAGCGTGACGAGCGGGATATTTTTTTTTGTGAATGTGGTGCTTTGTGTGAACTTTATTTATAACTGTGTGTGTGTGGGGGGGGATAGTGATTGGTGTAAACTAAGCTGAAAAGAAAAAGAAAGAGAATAGGGAAAAAAAGGCCTGTGAAAAAAAGTCTAAACCAGCAGGCACGAGCTCTGATAAGTGACCGGTGTCACTTATCAAAGTTCCGTGGCTGCTGGATGTGCGCACGGGAGTGACGGAAAGGGGGGTGAAAAAAAAAACTGGCAGGCACGAGCTCTGATAAGTGACCGGTGTCACTTATCAAAGTTCCGCGGCTGCTGGATGTGCGCACGGGAGTTGCGGAAAAGTTGGTGGAAAAAAAAACAGCAGGAACGAGCTCTGATAAGTGACTGGTGTCACTTATCAAAGTTCCGTGGCTGCTGGATGTGCGCACGGGAGTGGCGGAAAAGTTGGTGAAAAAAAACAAAAAAAAACCAGCAGGAACGAGCTCTGATAAGTGACTGGTGTCACTTATCAAAGTTCTGTGGCTGCTGGATGTGCGCACGGGAGTGGCGGAAAAGTTGGTGAAAAAAAACGGCAGGAACGAGCTCTGATAAGTGACTGGTGTCACTTATCAAAGTTCCGTGGCTGCTGGATGTGCGCACGGGAGTGGCGGAAAGGGGGGGTGAAAAAAAAAACGGCAGGCACGAGCTCTGATAAGTGACCGCTGTCACTTATCAAAGTTCCGCGGCTGCTGGATGTGCGCACGGGAGTGGCGGAAAGGGGGGTGAAAAAAAAAACTGGCAGGCACGAGCTCTGATAAGTGACCGCTGTCTTTTATCAAAGTTCCGCGGCTGCTGGATGTGCGCACGGGAGTGGCGGAAAGGGGGGTGAAAAAAACAAAAAAAAAACAGCAGGAACGAGCTCTGATAAGTGACTGGTGTCACTTATCAAAGTTCCGCGGCTGCTGAATGTGCGCACGGGAGTGGCGGAAAAGTTGGTGGAAAAAAAACAAAAAACAGCAGGAACGAGCTCTGATAAGTGACTGGTGTCACTTATCAAAGTTCCGCGGCTGCTGGATGTGCGCACGGGAGTGGCGGAAAAGTTGGTGGAAAAAAAACAAAAAAACAGCAGGAACGAGCTCTGATAAGTGACTGGTGTCACTTATCAAAGTTCCGTGGCTGCTGGATGTGCGCACGAGAGTGGCGGAAAAGTTGGTGAAAAAAAACAAAAAAAAAAACAGCAGGAACGAGCTCTGATAAGTGACTGGTGTCACTTATCAAAGTTCCGTGGCTGCTGGATGTGCGCACGGGAGTGGCAGAAAAGTTGGTGAAAAAAAACAAAAAACGGCAGGAACCAGCTCTGATAAGTGACTGGTGTCACTTATCAAAGTTCCGTGGCTGCTGGATGTGCGCACGGGAGTGGCGGAAGAGGGGGGTGAAAAAAAAAACGGCAGGCACGAGCTCTGATAAGTGACCGCTGTCACTTATCAAAGTTTGCGGCTGCTGGATGTGCGCACGGAGGGGGGTGCGAAAGTGTTGATCGGTGAACTGCGTCACCAATCAACGCTCGGCGGCGCAAAGGGGGGGTAAAAAGAGGGGGAAAGGGAAGGGGGGAGGGGGGATTGGGGTGGATCGGGCAGGGATCGGGGCTCAAAACTCACGTTTGTAGTCTTTTCTTTCTTTTCTCTTCTTTCTTCTCTCTTCTTTCTTCTCTCTTCTTTCTTCTTTCTTCAGCAGGAGTTGTGGTGTCACAGGCTACTGTGGCACCACAAGGCCCAGCACAGGAGGAGATCTGGCAGTGTGACCGCACAGCAGGAATCCTCAGCAAGTGTGAGGACCCCTGCAGTGCGGTCAGACAGGTCAGATCTAGTTTGCAGACAGGTCACAGAGCGGTCACATCGCTGCTGTGACCTGTCATTGGTGGGATCGATGATCACATCAATCCCACCAATCAAAGGAGACCCCTGCATTGCCGGTTGCTAGGCACCGGCCTAGTAATCGGAGCTCACAGCTCACAGGCAGGTCACCGGCAGGTCACCTAGCAGGGCACAGAGCGGTCACACCGCTGCTGTGCCCTGTGATTAGCGCGATCGTCGATGACATCGATCGCGCCAATCAGCTCCTTCATGCCCTACAGGCCCTGGCCTAGGATCGGTGCTATTACTGCACCGATCCAGGCAGGTACAGGCAGGGCACAGCGCGGATATACCGCGGCTGTGCCCTGCGATTGGCGCGATCGATGTGATCGGCGATCGCGCCAATCCGGGGGGGGTCTGGACCTTTCTAGGCCCAGGCCTAGGATCGAGTACATCGGTACTCGATCCTAGCCTGCGATCTCACTGTTTCAGCCGCTCTGATTGGCTGAAACAGTGAGAAAGGCTGTGATTGGCTGTTCAGAATTGAACAGCCAATCACAGCGATCGGGAGGCCTGAGGGGGGAGGACGCAGCCCGGGATGCCGACGCCAACTTCCAAGAGGCAAGCTGGCGTCGGAATTTTAATGCGATCACCGCTACTTAAGTCGCGATGTCGCATTAAAGGGCATGACGTACTATCCCGTCCATGGTCAGAATGGCACGGGTTTCATGGACGGGATAGTACGTCTGATGTCAGAGAGGGGTTAATAATGGATCGGTGTCTTATTGACGCCTCTCCATTATTAACCGGGCTTATTGTCACCGTTCAATCAAAGGTGACATTAACCTCTTATTACCCCACTTGCCACCGCTACAGGGCAAGTGGGAAGAGCCGGGTAAAGTGCCACAATTGGCGCATTTTTGGATGCGCCAATTGTGGGGCTGCTGCAGCATGGTATTTTTAGGCTGTTGAGGGCCAAAATCCATGGGCCTTGACAGTCTTTTAATACCAGGCTGCAGCAGTCTGCTTTTTACTTGGCTGGTTAAGAAAAATAGGGGGACCCCCACGCAATTTTTTTTTCGAGGGGATCCCCTATTTTTGTTAACCAGCCAAGATAAGCAGACTGCTGTGGCCTAGTATTATCAGGCTTGCAAGGTTCATGGATATTGGATCCTTACCAGCCTGAAATACCAGGCCTCAGTAGTCTGCTTCATCTGGCTGGTTAACAAAAGTAGGGAGGACCCCACGCCATTTTTTCGAGGGGATCCCCAATTTTTTTAACCAGTCAAGATAAGCAGACTGCTGTGGCCTGGTATTATCAGGCTTGCAAGGTTCATGGATCTTGGATCCTTAACAGCCTTAAATACCAGGCCTCAGTAGTCTGCTTCATCAGGCTGGTTAACAAAAATAGGGGGGACCCCACGCCATTTTTTTTTCGAGGGGATCCCCTATTTTTGTTAATCAGTTCACTTCAGGTCAGCCGGGATTCCCTCTGACATCACTGATGCTGTGCCGTGTCCCTGGCTGACCTGAAGTGAAAGTGGGAAGCAATTAATTAAGCTTCCCAGCTAACCACTTCCTCTCCTGTCAGCCAGGAGAGGAGATGATTCATTTTGCGGTCTACTGCGAGGCTCGCAGCATTAGCTGCGGTCCCTGCAGTAAACGTTAACCCTTTCACTGTGCGTCGGATAGGTAAGAATAATGTTGCTTTATTATTTTATTTTTATTACAGGAGAACAAGGGAATTGAGGATTACCAGTACAATAAAATATGGTCAAAAACTGTATTTCATTAAAATGATTTTTCATTAATGTATGTGAGGTTTTTTTTTTATTTCATACAATAGGATTAATAATTGATAGTTGTCTAATTGACAGCTCTCAATTATTAACCTGGCTTAAAGTCACCTTTCAATAGCAAGGTGGCTTTAACCCCTTATTAACCCATTCGCCACCGCTACAGGGCAATGGGAATAGACGGGCTAAGTGCCAGAAAGGGCGAATCTAATTATAGATTTGCCTTTTCTGGGGTGTCTGAGGGCAGATGTTAGTAGCCGGGGGGCCCAAAAATAATGGTCCCTCTCTGGGCTATTATTATCTGCCCCCATCGCTGGCTTTGTCTGTCTGGTTGAGAAAATAGTGCGGGAGCCCACGCATTTTTTTTCAACAATTTTACACCTCATATATATATATATATACATGTCATTGTGACACATATACAGGTCCTTCTAAAAAAATTAGCATATAGTGCTAAATTTCATTATTTTCCATAATGTAATGATTACAATTAAACTTTCATATATTTTAGATTCATTACACACCAACTGAAATTTGTCAGGTCTTTTATTGTTTTAATACTGATGATTTTGGCATACAACTCCTGATAACCCAAAAAACCTGTCTCAAAAAATTAACATATTTCAACCGTCCAATAAAATAAAAGTGTTTTTTAAAAACAAACAAAAAAACCATCAATAATAATGTTCAGTTATGCACTCAATACTTGGTCGGGAATCCTTTTGCAGAAATGACTGCTTCAATGCGGCGTGGCATGGAGGCAATCAGCCTGTGACACTGCTGAGGTGTTATGGAGGCCCAGGATGCTTCGATAGCGGCCTTAAGCTCATCCAGAGTGTTGGGTCTTGCGTCTCTCAACTTTCTCTTCACAACATCCCACAGATTCTCTATGGGGTTCAGGTCAGGAGAGTTGGCAGGCCAATTGAGCACAGTAATACCATGGTCAGTAAACCATTTACCAGTGGTTTTGGCACTGTGAGCAGGTGCCAGGTCGTGCTGAAAAATGAAATCTTCATCTCCATAAAGCATTTCAGCCGATGGAAGCATGAAGTGCTCCAAAATCTCCTGATAGCTAGCTGCATTGACCCTGCCCTTGATGAAACACAGTGGACCAACACCAGCAGCTGACATGGCACCCCACACCATCACTGACTGTGGGTACTTGACACTGGACTTCAGGCATTTTGGCATTTCCTTCTCCCCAGTCTTCCTCCAGACTCTGGCACCTTGATTTCCGAATGACATGCAAAATTTGCTTTCATCAGAAAAAAGTACTTGGGACCACTTAGCAACAGTCCAGTGCTGCTTCTCTGTAGCCCAGGTCAGGCGCTTCTGCCCTGTTTATGGTTCAAAAGTGGCTTTACCTGGGGAATGCGGCACCTGTAGCCCATTTCCTGCACACGCCTGTGCACGGTGGCTCTGGATGTTTCTACACCAGACTCAGTCCACTGCTTCCTCAGGTCCCCCAAGGTCTGGAATCAGTCCTTCTCCACAATCTTCCTCAGGGTCCGGTCACCTCTTCTCGTACAGCGTTTTCTGCCACATTGTTTCCTTCCAACAGACTTCCCATTGAGGTGCCTTGATACAGCACTCTGGGAACAGCCTATTTGTTGAGAAATTTCTTTCTGGGTCTTACCCTCTTGCTTGAGGGTGTCAATGATGGCCTTCTTGACATCAGTCAGGTCGCTAGTCTTACCCATGATGGGGGTTTTGAGTAATGAACCAGGCAGGGAGTTTTTAAAAGCCTCAGGAATCTTTTGCATGTGTTTAGAGTTAATTAGTTGATTCAGAAGATTAGGGTAATAGGTCGTTTAGAGAACCTTTTCTTGATATGCTAATTTTTTGAGACAGGTTTTTTGGGTTATCAGGAGTTGTATGCCAAAATCATCAGTATTAAAACAATAAAAGACCTGACAAATTTCAGTTGGTGTGTAATGAATCTAAAATATATGAAAGTTTAATTGTAATCATTACATTATGGAAAATAATGAAATTTAGCACTATATGCTAATTTTTTGAGAAGGACCTGTATATATATTTATAGTACATACACTTCTACATAGTATAATAGCCGCTAATTCAATTGCCGGCTTTTGTGAAATTACAGACCCGACATGAAATAACACATGGTTTACATAGAGTTAACCATGTCATTTCATGTAGTTTGATATATGGTTTTCACTAACAATTACATGAGTGTACAGTCATGGCCAAAAGTTTTGAGAATGACACAAATATTATATTTTCACATGATCTGCTGCCCTCTGGTTTTTATGTGTGTTTGACAGATGTTTTTATCACAGACATTAATATAATAATTGCAAACATATGAGTAACAAAAGCTTATATTGACAGTTAGAATGAGTTAATGCAGCAACTCAATATTTGCAGTGTTGACCCTTCTTCTTCAGGACCTCTGCAATTCTCCCTGGCATGCTCTCAATCAACTTCTGGACCAAATCCTGACTGATAGCAGTCCATTCTTGCACAATCAATGCTTTCATTTTGTCAGAATTTTTAGGTTTTTGTTTGTCCACCCGTCTCTTGATGATTGTCCACAAGTTCTCAATGGGATTAAGATCTGGGGAGTTTCCAGGCCATGGACCCAAAATCTCTATGTTTTGTTCCCTGAGCCATTTAGTTATCACCTTTGCTTTATGGCAAGGTGCTCCATCATGCTGGAAAAGGCATTGTTGATCGCCAAACTGCTCTTGGAGGGTTGGGAGAAGTTGCTCTTGGAGGACATTCTGGTACCATTCTTTATTCATGGCTGTGTTTTTAGGCAAGACGTGAGAGAGCCGATTCCCTTGGCTGAGAAGCAACCCCACACATGAATGGTTTCAGGATGCTTAACAGTTGGCATGAGACAAGACTGGTGGTAGCGCTCACCTTGTCTTCTCCGAATGAGGCGTTTTCCTGATGTCCCAAACAATCGAAAAGGGGATTCATCAGAGAAAATAACTTTACCCCAGTCCTCAGCAGTCCACTGCCTGTACCATTTGCAGAATATCAATCTGTCCATGATGTTTTTTTCTGGAGAGAAGTGGCTTCTTTGCTGCCCTCCTTGAGACCAGGCCTTGCTCCAAGAGTCTCCGCCTCACAGTGCGTGCAGATGCACTCACACCTGCCTGCTGCCATTCCTGAGCAAGCTCTGCACTGCTGGTAGCCCGATCCCGCAGCTGAAACACTTTTAAGAGACGGTCCTGGCGCTTGCTGGTCTTTCTTGGGCGCCCTGAAGCCTTTTTGGCAACAATGGAACCTCTCTCCTTGAAGTTCTTAATGATGCGTTAGATTGTTGACTGAGGTGCAATCTTTCTAACTGCGATACTCTTCCCTGTTAGGCCATTTTTGTGCATTGCAATGATGACTGCACGTGTTTCTTTAGAGATAACCATGGTTAACAGAAGAGAAACAATGATGCCAAGCACCAGCCTCCTTTTAAAGTGTCCAGTGGTGTCATTCTTACTTAATCATGGCAGATTGATCTCCAGCCATGTCCTCATCAACACCCACACCTGTGTTAATGGAGAAATCACTGAAAAGAGGTTAGCTGGTTCTTTTAAGGCAGGGCTGCAATGATGTTGAAATGTTTTGGGGGATAAAGTTCATTTTCTAGCCAAATATTGACTTTGCAAGTAATTGCTGTTAAGCTGATCACTCTTTATAACATTCTGGAGTATATGCAAATTGCCATTAGAAAAAGTGAAGCAGTAGACTTTGTAAAAATTAATATTTGTGTCATTCTCAAAACTTTTGGCCATGACTGTATGTGTGCAAAATTTCACACATGTAGGGGTTAATTAAAGGTGTAAATTCTTAGAAAAAAAAATGCGTTTTTTTTACAACGAATTTAAACCTTTAATTATACCCCTACATGTGTGAAATTTTGCACACATACACTCATGTAATTGTTAGTGAAAACCATATATCAAACTACATGAAATGACATGGTTAACTCTATGTAAACCATGTGTCATTTCATGTCGGGTGGTTCTGTAATTTCACAAAAGCCGGCATTGCCCGGCAATTGAATTAGCGGCTATTTTACTATGTAGAAGTGTATGAACTATAAATATATGTATATATATATGTCACAATGATATGTATATATATACGTATTTTATGTGTGTATATCTAGTGTTTACAAGGAAAGAAAGGGTTTATTTTAATTACGATATTTCTGTCCCATTGACTTGCATTGGTTTCCGATATCGGAATCGGCAATACCCGATACTTTTTGGGTATCGGTCCGATCCAATCCAATCCGATACTTCTTGATATCGGGAATAGTGTTGAGCGATACTGCTCGATATCTAAAAATATCGTATCGGAATGGTATCGCCGATATCACTAAATATCGTCGATATCCGATTCTGATACCGGAAGTCCCATGTAAGTCTATGGGAACAAAATATCGCAACAAAAAAAACCCTTTCTTTCATTGTAAACACAAAATATACACACATAGAATACTATATATATATATATATATATATATATACATGTCATTGTGACATATATATATACATATATTTATAGTTTATACACTTCTACATAGTAAAATAGACTCTGATTCAATTGCCGGGTAAAGCCGTGACATACCCCATAGAAGTCGACGGGCTCGGTGCCGAGTACCCCCAAAACCTCTGGCTCTGTGCGACTCAACTTGGGCGTCACGAACAGGATTCTGTAGCTCGCTATAAGCGAGTCCTGTGTGCCTGAATTGAACTGGTTTTGTGCTTGAGAATTGCTAAAATCATCAGAGAATGTATTTGCCATTTTTCAGCCATATCTGCGTCACGACGAGGCACTGGTGAAGAAGAAGGGCGTGCTCTTCGTGGGTGTACACTCACTCAGTGGCGCGAAAACGATGGCCGACCACTGTAAATGGTACTGCAATGTAAGATCGTGCCCCACAGCTCTTCAGTTCCGCCTCATCCTCCTCAGTGTGCGGAAACTAACACGAAGGTCCCGCCTCCCTACAAAAGAGGGGCCCTCTCCAGATGCTAATGACACATGTGACTTGGCAGAGATGGCTAATGGACACGAGCAGAAGTGTGAAGGGATGGAGCAGTCAGAGCTCTCCCCCCACGGAAGCGACCCGATCGCCATGGAACCACCGTTGGGCACCCGGCCTGGAAACCCTCCTACGCTGCAAAAAGCGGAGGATACCCTGAGAGACCTGGCCCGGCACCGGGAGGAGGTCACCAGGATGGAAGCCAGCTGGCGTGCCCTAAAACTAAACTTGGAGCGGCGCCAATCCCTCTTACCTGAAGTGTCTGTACCGGAAGGTGAGGCACCCGTTCTAGTAGAGAGTCCGTGCGGGCATCCCAGCCCTTGCAATGTGATCCGGTTGACGTTGTCGCAGTGGAGGCACCCGTTCCTGCAAAAAACTCTGCACCGGCAGCACCCCAGATCCTGCTGTCTGCCCCCGTCGCTGAGACAGAAGAAGCGACACCCGTCCTCATGGAGGAGGCCGCGCAGGCACCAGAGGTCTACCTGTCTGTACCGGAGCCCTGACTGTCATCTGTTCCAGAGCCGGCTGCTTCCTCCGCAGGTGAGCGCCGCCAGGACTGGGGGGCACCAGGAGAGCTGCCGCAAACCGGACACTGTAAGCTGCAGTTTGATGGTGGAGACATGGAGCTGCTGGTGGAGAGAATTTCAACCGGCGTCAGGAGGAAGAGTGGAGACGTTGGGAGCGGGAAGCAGAGCGACAAAGGGAGCAGCGAGAAACCCAAAAGCTTCGGCAACGTAACCTGGAGAAGGACCGGGCAGATAAGGACCGGATGAGAAAAGATAAAGGAACCCTGTGGGAGCCGCGGCGTAAGGGTGCAGTATGGAACTTTAAATTGAAAGGTGGTTGGGGCTTCATCCAGGAGCCTGGACTTTATTTAGAAGTTTTTGTGAACCGGCGGGACGTGGAGGCTCACCTCCCAGAAGGACACCCGGGGAGGGACCTGTTGCCAGGAGACTTGGTGACTTACACCCGACACTGGGGTTACAATGGATGGTACGCCCTAAATGTTACCAGGTGCGACCCCTACTCCCCAGAGTGTCAGGAACCTGTGAGACCCTCGGAGCCTTCAGCCTCCCACATCCAGGCCTCTGCACAAGTGCCCACCCCACGCCGTAAATCTCCCCAGCCTCCCTCAGTGGTCTCCTCAGCAGCCCCAGCTATGGACATGATAAGTATAGCTGGCCCGTACCCGGCGCCTGTTAGGCCCCCTGGGGTTCGTTCAGTCCGGGACATAGGGTTCCAGACCGGAGGGAGATGAAAGAGGTGGCCACACAGACACAGATAGCGGGTCACGACTTGACTGTACAGGCCACACGACGTCATCAGGTCCTGGTGGTCCTTGGTGTCTCGGATGTTTGGCAAGCATCAGAAGAGTACCAGGTGGTACCTGGAACACCCTGCCAAAGAATTATAAATAACCCGGACAGGGTCCCTGTATGTAAATAGTTAAATTGTTGATGTACCCGGACGGGTGAATGTTCATAAAAAAGTTTTTTAATTTAATAAAAAAAAAAAAACACAGTTTTCATTACTTTTATTACAGTCTCATCCTGCGACGCCATCGATCTCCTGTAAAAAAATGAAAAAAAAAAACCAGCAGTATACCACCTGTCCGACGCAGTCCATAGTAACGAGTGTCCCACGACGATCCAGCTCTGCTACATCAGAATGACAGGCAGAGCCTGTCATCCCGGCGCAGCACAGCTGATTACCTGCTTCCCCGGCGGTGACGTCATCGGACTGGTTTACGGCCGGGATTACCCTGCAGTCACTGCAGTTATCGCGAAAAACTGCATGTGACCGCCAGGGAGAAGATAATGGCGGCCATCAAGCAGTCCAGGACGTGACCGCCGGAGATCTTCTGCCAGGTAAGTGCCGCTGACTCCTGACAGACCCGACCGACGGACACTCACAGTGACAGTGACAAATCCGATTCCGGTATCCGATATGACGAAAATATCGGTATTCGGAATCGAAAGCCCGATACAGCTAATATCGGCCGATACCCGATATTTGCAGTATCGTATCGCTCAACACTAATCGGGAAGTATCGCTCAACACTAGTCTAAGTCTCCCCTGCCCTTATACCTGCCTAGCAGCTGAGGTTGGCACCCTGTGTAACAATTATGTCGGTACTATGGAATTGCGTATGATAAAACGAAACTGAGACCAAAGCTGAGGCAAACAAGTGTATTTAACAAAATAAGAAATTGAACCAAACCTAACAGAGATC